>JAAGNO010007536.1:44026-61478 GCA_033439905.1 Ceryle rudis
AATCACATTCCTTCCATCTACTGAGCTGGAAGTGTAGGGTGATGTACAAGCCAGGAGAAATTAACCCCTTCCCTTCATTAGCACCAGCCAGAACACCTCTCCTGCGATGTGGCTGCCGGTGTTCAGGTGTGGGGGGGGCAGCTCTGAGGGGCTGCAGCAGCAGCCCCCTGAACAGAGAGTGAGCCGAGCACGTTACTGCTAAAATAAACTTGCAGATCCACACTGAGCACAAGAGGCCTGGAAGGCCAGCAGCATCTGTGGCTTTGTGAATGGGAGCACAGCCAGCAGACCAAGTAGATCCCCCTCCTCAGCTCAGCACTCCTTAGACCACACCTAGATACCTTGTCCAGTTCTTGGCCCCCAAAATGCCACCAAGGCAGCCAGACCTGGGGTGCTAGGGCTGTAAGGAGAGGCTGAGGGCCTTGGGTTTTTTCATCCTATGGAACAGATGGGTTTGGGGAGACCCAAAAGCAATCCTTCTGGTACCTGTGAGAAAGTTACCAAGAAGACAGAGCCATGCTCTTCACAGTGATGCATGGTGGGAAGATAAAAGGCAATGAGCATAAGTTGAAACACGAGCAGTTCAGACAGAAGTAATTTTCCCAGTGAGGATATCCAGCAGTGAAATAGGTTGTTCACAGAGGCTGTGGAGTCTCCAACCTTGAAGGTTTTCAACACCTAACTTGCCAAAGCCCTAAGCAACCTGGTCTGATCCCGTAGTTCACCCTGCTTTGAGCAAGAGGTTGAACTAGAGACCTCCTGAGGGCTCTTCCCACCTCAATTCTCCTATGAATCTACACTTTTCATGGTCAGAAAACAATTATTTATCACTGCTCTTCAAGATGTTCCTTGCAGTACAAATGGACCATTCCAAGACACCTCCCCTCTGCCAGTAATGACCAGAGTTATCTCACACAAGATTTGTAGACTACAGTATGAAAAGTAGCTGTGGGATAGGAGAAAAACAAACTGCAGACAATTTGTGCCTCAAAAATGATGAGTCCTTGTCCACTGGTCAAAGGCTAAAAAAAATGAAGGTCAAAAATGCAGTATTTTGCACAACAAACTTGATTTTTTTTAACTTCAACTCTTCACTCAAGGACAAATACACAAGGAGACACGTGAGTTACTATCAGAGACCTTCTCTTACACATCTGGCACTTGAATTTTGGAAGTGTTCATAGTATGTGACATCTAATAAAGACAATTTTTGTCTGCATCCCATCCCTGGATCTCAGAACTCTATGACAGCAACAGGCAAGTGACTTCACACACACAGAGATGGTCTTGTAAAGCCAAGCACGTGGTCTCATCATTTTATGGTCTGTGCAGCACTCAACCACAGTGGGTTTTACATGTGGATGAAAAAAATAGAAAATTCCTAACCTATAGCACACTGTAGTTGAAGAGCCGATCTCTTGTTTACAATGCAAAGACACATTTGTCCCATTGGGATGTTCTGCAGTCTTTGTCCCTGCAGACATCAGGGCTCAGGAGCTGCTGCCTCGTGGGGCAGTTCGTCGGGAGGGTCACTGCTGATGAAGCTGGAGCCAACCTGCTTTCCTGGCAGGGGGAGGCAGCCGCCCCTTCTCCATACTGTCTCAAACAGTTCCCATCCTTAGGCTTGCAACTGTGCCCTTGACTTGCTAAAAATTTCAATCCCAGATCAGACACTGGTCCCAAGAATACACCCTCCAGCTAAGCCCCTCTAGACCTGCATTTTGCAGGATCTAAGTTACTCAAACTCCTTATCATTGCCTTACTTTCTAGGGATAGCAGCAGGAAGCCTATTTTAAGGACTGTGAAGTGGCCCTATCTTCTGTTAAGTGCCCAGGATAAACAGATGATCTGTGTGGGACTTTTTGGAGGCTGCCTGGTGCCCAAGCAGAAATAAGAGATTTGCATGCTATAGTAGCACTTTTGTTAAGTGCACAGAGCAGTATCCACACGCAAATCAGGTTGCCAGGCCCTCTGTCCTACTTACTGTACAAATATAGTCAAGTGGATTAAGACCCAGGCAATTGTGACTGGCTCACTGTTCTCTACTTAAAAGAGGCACTAGTTAAAGTGCTCCTTCCCTTGAAAAAACACTGCACCCCGCCTTGCTCACCCCCCCCAAACCCACCCAACCCTGGCAAAAAAAAAACCCAAACCAGACAAGCAACACTCCTACAACATTTACTACAGTTCCCAAACACCGAGTTTGGCAAAGTCTGCAATGACTCTAAAATCGGAGATACTCCTCAGTTCATGCTTCCTGTCACCTAAGCAGGTGTCAAATCTCCTGGGTTTGTCTTCTTACAGCTTCTTTCCATTTCACTTCATCTTAACAGCCCTAAATGTCACTAGTAAACTGTGCTGGTACATTTCCATTAACATTAGCAAAGGGGAAAAAAAAAAAAAAGCCAACTCTGCCGACAACAATCGGTATAGGAAGATTAATCTTTATATAGCATGCAGAACACAGATCTGTTCTACTTCTTCCAGTACAGCCCGTACTTTGTTTCTACTCCTTCTCAACAGTAGCTTTCATGCAAAAAAGATGCTATTCTCTCAAGCTTCACAATTTATGCTATAGTTGGCAAACGATTTCTCTTCCTGCCAGCAGCACAGGAGACAAGTGGAGTCACCCCAGATTTCTAGGAAAGACAGAACACAGCTTTGTTCTACTTTGAAGAAACACTCGCAGGCTTAGCTTCTTTACAGCTGACGGCATAGAAAGTGTTAAAGCTTTTGCCATGTTAAATAGCAACAAACAACTGAACACATGGGAGGCCTATCCTGACATAAACACGATGGCATGGCAAGCGTTAAAGCTTCGTGTATGGTAATTTAGGACTTTGAGAAACATCTCAGTTGGGAGCAATTCTGGAAAATTTTGAAAGATGAATTACTGACTCTCCTTCTCCTTCCCCCTCCAAAGTGGTCTTTGAGGATTGGTCACTATGGAGAGGGGAAAAAAAAAAAAAAAAAGAAAAAAACCAAAAAGCCTCAACACTTGACATACTTGATCCATCCATAAACGTAAACATGCCTCCACTGCAGTTGGATTTTTCTTTTGCTAAAGAGCATGTGGAAGCAATTACCTGGATGTAAATGTGATAAAGAATGGATGAAATGCAAACCAAATGATGCCTTATTACTTAATATAAAGAGACTGTTCTGCGAGATCAAAGTTGTGCAGCACAAAATGTAATGGGCTTCACTGGAGAGACAAGCTTCAGAGATTTGTTTAAAACACGGCTGCATTTTTGATGAAATGCTAAGTAGACAAAACTGGGGTAAGTTTAAAGAGTTTCCCAGAACCTGACCTATGATCTTCAATAACATCTTTTCTCTCCTCCCACCTTCTCCTGCTCTGTGTCAGTCCCAGATGCTATGAGAGTGGCAGTGAGAAACTTCCTTGGCTTCATTGTGGCAGGGGATGAGAACTACTCCATCCCAAAGAAATGTCACCACTAACACCTCCAGTGGACACCAGAAAGGGAAATACCTCAGTACATTTGCATCACATCCCTTTACACTGGGACTTTCGTATGCCCCAGCCATCGCTCTGTGCCTGGCTGCTACCTCAGCACACATTTGTCCTCTCAGTCAAAATCAGGAAAGGCAGTAAGACAAATTCTCCGAGGAACAAAAGAACTGAACAGAGGAGAAACCTCAAGACTCACTTCCAAATGTTTTCCTACCACAAGGCCATTTAATAAACTACAATTCCCGTCAAGAGCCTGCTTTCTCCTCACCACCTTCTCCAGTTTTACTTCTCTACCACTTTATAGAGATTGCTTTTAGAACAAGAAGAAGGTGTGTTGGGAAAATGGGGCAGTGGCTTCTGCCAAACTCCACAACAATCTCTGAACTTGTCCTCTTGGCCTTGCCTTCCCTCCCATGTCCTCCCCAGCCCAGGAGCTGCTGATCATTGCTTTTGCCCAACTGCTATTTCTCATCATGTAGATTGGGCCATTATCTTTGTCAGAAGTCTGTAGAGTATCTGGTGCAATGGTTGACAGTGCTGGGTCCCCCCATAACATGTATCAATGAGCAATGAAGTAAAGGATCCAAGTCATGCGTAGCGAAAGCAATGTGACATTGGACTGTAAGCATTCAGTTAAAAAAAAAAAAAGAAAAAAGTGCATTTAACTAAGAATGTCGAGTCTTGAGTTATTGAAAGGATTAAAAAAATACTGCAAGTTGAAAAAAGCATGCACAGAATTAATGCTGCCTATCTCCCACAGCATTAGCTCTTTAAAAGAAATCATATATGTTAAACTCCCAGAGAGGCTATTTTCTTTTGTTTTTCAATTACATGCAATAATGGGGAGCATTTTGTGAATGAGTCTGGTGCTTATGCCTCCCATAAAACCCAGGGTACTCTACCTCATTCATGCTTATTTAACAAGCTCATAAAGAAAAAAAAACCGACATAACAAAATTATGGTTGAATCAAACGTTTTCCCTTCTCATCAGTGAAGAATTGTTAAATATTATTACTGAAAACTCATTGTTATGCATTATTTTTGCAGTGGCCACAGTGTTCAAAGCAGCTTAGGGAGCAAATATAAAACACACTTGCCACCTCAGAGAACACAGAGTTTACAGTGGCTTTGATCATGCAAACACTAATTCTTTCATTTTAGAAGGGTTATTCATGGGAATAAATATTAAAATGATACCAGGCATTTTGAACTGTCAGATCGTAATTAGATGTGAACCTGACATGTTGCAAGACAAAAGAAAGATGGAAAAATGTAACGATTGAATACAGCTTACCTGGGTAAGCTGTGTGCTCATCCTGGTGCTGCAGCAGCTTTTCTGCTCTTCCTTCTCCTCTCCAGCTTGCTTGGAGTCACAAACTGGAGACCTAGAGAGAGCCAGAAAGGAGGAAAAAGGGGCTGGGGTCAGCATTAAATTGGCAACACTGACAGTGCAATTCAAAGTAATGGCAATGTGGTTAAAACGACCATCAGCTGAGAGAGTCCCTTCCTTACAGCAGTAGTTCAGCTTGCAAACACAACCTCAAAGTCTTAAAGTCATGTTTAATCATTCCACCATTATTCATAGCCCCCATAAAATTTAACTCCAAACCAGAACAAAGGAAGGATTTGAGGCTGCTCCTGTGCTAGCAGCCGAGCAACTCATCATTCCCCACAACAGGAACAGGTTCAGGCCAACATCTCCCACTTGAGACCAACACTAGGTTAGCAGCTCCTCGTTAGTTCATTAGCTTCATTACCTGTGGGTAACGGTCAAGTCAGAATAATTTGCTGCTATGTGGGTCGCATGCTTTGGAGCTCATTTTGTGCCCTGCAGAGCATCAGTGGTCCATCATTTTACTGACTGCTTGGTTTTAAAAATAAAACCTACTACTGTGAGACGTGCCTTGTTCAAAACATGGTGTGGTCACCCTTGTAACTGGCGTGGCCCCATCCCTTCCTCGCTAAATTACTAGCCGTGTAAAAGTGGATTGCCATCCATAAGGTTTTTTTTTTTTTTCATTTATTTTGGCATTTCCTTTACGTTTAGATTTTCTTCTGAGTTAATACTTGGGCTGGGAGGCTTTTGTTACTCCTCCAGAATTGAGGTGGCAGTGATTTTAGTGAAAGGGTAAGACATTAGCTGTGGGGATATTAGGGTGCTAGTGGGTTTGTACCAATGGATACTGTAGGGCAGGACATATCTGTCACTAAACAAGCCCAAATACCCACAGCCAGTTTTGTCATGCTGTTCCCTTTACATTCTCAAGGATGTAAATGTTCCTTCCTGCAGGATTCACAGCTCCAAATCCTAATTCCGGAGCCTGCTCCGCGTGTGCAGCACCCAGTAACTGCCTTGATTTCACACAGGGGGAACCGTGAGCAGAATCTGGCTCCAACCTCTGACTTTATTAAGAAAATAAGGGGTTTAATTAGGAAGATGAAAAACAGAAAAGCTCTTAATAACGGGAGCTGAAAGACCTTGCCTTTGCAGAATGTACCAGGCAATCCCAAGTATGTCCATTGTAGCTGCCTGAATTCAGCCACCCAAAGGACAGATTCCAAGTGCTCTCTCCTGACAACACTCAGTGCTTCCTGATGGGAGGAACCTGTGTCTCCTGACGGACTGTTTCCATGTTATGTTAATGGTTGTGCTGACAGTCTGGGAGCCAAATCAAGGCCTGTCTGTCCTAGAGAGGAGCATGGTGCTGGCAGTGGACCTGCTCCTCCAGACCCCGGGCTGTGTTAATTAGAAATCCCAGTGCCTGCCATGGGCCCTGTGGAATAACCAAGAGAGGTCCGGTGGCCTCACCTGCATTCAGTTGCTGAACCTGGATCCGGGAGGGAGATGGCAGGGGTGTTTGTGTGGATGGGAGGGGACCAGGGCTGTGCACCGCTCCAGAGAGAGGATCTAGAGCCTCTGCTCCCAGCTAAATAAAAAGCAGAAGTTTGTTGAGGCAGCTGGAGGAGGTGCTCCATCATCCTCTGACATGGGATGCTTTTTTCTGCTCTCAAAACAACTCCCATGCCTGGCAACTGCAGTCAAGTCAAATATTAGACCCATTTCTGCAACCAACTGCTTGTCAATCCCACACGTGCCAAGGGGAGCTGCAGTATCTGTCCTCCACAGCTGTGGAAATGCAATTGTATTGTGGAGAGGCAATCTTTAGGCACTTGGTAATTCACTGTTTCGTTTCCTTTTAAAAGCATTTTCAGGATTTATTTTTTTCCCCCCTGAGTGATGAGAGCTTCCTTTAAAATAAAATAAAAAGGTTCATCTCCAAGGAGATGTGGGAAGCAGTTTTGGGGAAAACTAACGTTGAAAAGAAGTCTCAGCTAACACCACAAACAGGCGACAGAAGGCAGTGATGGTGCACGTGCCATCTCGATGGTGTGCTGGGTGCCCAGGGGGTGCCCCAGTCTCCAGAACAGCTCCGGGTGTCCCTTTGGGCCACTGCACTGTTCTCATTCACTTTTTATGGCCGCATCACAGCTTCAGAAAGGAGACTTCACCCTCTTTTAAACTTGACCTGTGCTGCCTAATTGTGTGAGGACATAGCCCTGTGTCTGCGACATCACAGCCACTTCCATGATGAATTGGATTTGTCAGTCTCTGGGCTGTGGTCTTAGAGTGTGCTATATTATTAAGTTTCTTTGCCTTAAGTTGCCAGATAATGGAATAAACTCTTTGTCTTTATTAGAAAGAGTCCCCAGCTTTATTAAGTTACATAATTTACAACCAATACCGTAATCAATAAAACATTAACAAACATGTAACCTTAGACAAACCTCACATATTGATTTCTTTAAACGTTCCCACAAAGCCTGCCTTTGGCCAAAAAAAAACCCCTCAGTCCCAGTGGCAACCCCAAAAAACACTTAGTGCATTAAGGTGTGGGCACTGGAGGACAAATTGAATTGGCTTCCTTGGAAATTGGCTCTCCGCTGGTCTCTGTGGATCCACCTCAGCAAGGTTATTTTTTGCATTTTGGAAGGAAGCTCCAATTTTCCCTTTTGTGCTTCACCTCTGCATGGAAAATACAGTGTGTTGCAAAATACAGTAGTTACCACACAGTTAAAACCAAACGTAAGTTACTCCTTAGCATGGACAAAAATGGATCCTGCAAAACCTGTATTAGCTGCTGCTGCTGCTTAACCCTGGTTTCTGGGCTGAACTGTAACTAGCTGGGGCAGTATCAAGCATGAGCGAGCCCTGTGTCTGCGTGAAGTAAGAACCTGTGTTTAACATCAGGTAAGTGACTCGTTTTTCTAACACAACACCTCATGTAAATGTATTTTCCAACCGTTAAAAAAAAAAAGAAGCCTCTGATGTCTCTTGAGTGCAGTTTAGTGGATGATACTGATACACCTGCAGTTATGCTTTTGATGCAATCAGGAGAGCTAGTATTTTATTATCCCTACCTCTCTATTTTCAAGACTGTGGAAAAAAAAAAACCCAAACCCAATCATCAGACACTGTCTGCCAGGGAATGTATGTGCATTATCACACGACAGAATTGCACCAATGATAATTTCAAGGGTAATTTAGAACTAGACTGGAGGAAGTAGCAGAAAAAGCATCACAGGGAACATTCCTGCAGAAGCAAGGAAGTAGAGCAGACATGCATCCGCTCCACCTTCAGTTACAGTGATTTGGTGACAGCATACCCTTAATTTCTGGAACAATTAAATGCTTAATCTTTTTGTAACCTATATCCTCGAGCTGTACATTTATGTAAGGGAATTTTATGGACTTTGCTTTTCTTTAAAAACAGAATCATCTGTTCATTTTGCCAGACTTTGAAAGGCTTCCTTTTCAAAAGGGATGCGGGTGAGATGGAGGAATAAAGCTTCCCAGCAAATGTTGGGGGCTAGTGTGCAGAGTTCCCACATCCCCTTTGGAGACTTTATCATTTGACAGCCACAACTCCCCTTTATTAGATCACTATAAAACAAGTGCCTGGAGGGAGTGAGAAATGAATTGAATTTTGTAGATTTAAATGATTGTGTGGGACCTTTTTGGTTTAATATATACCCTGGAGAGGTTTGCTACTAGAACTTGGGAACTTTATAATAAGAATAATTCCTTAGCTAGAGATCTTTATCTTGTTACATTAATGATTCACTGGGGGGTTATACTGGAAAATGAAGGGAAATTTTTAAAAAAGGCTATTAGATCAAATGTTCTTATGGAGACGTGTACAGAGGCGGTCAACAAAGATTTATAGGCCAGTGAAATAAGGAGTTTACTGCCTTTGTGCTGTAGGTACAGAGCAGCTGGCTGTTTCAGAATGAGGTCCTCTCTGCACTGTTACTCAGCACTGTCTGCAGCTCACGAGCAGCGTGCAACAAGGTACAGCTTTGCACTGCCTCCCAGCCTCCCACCTGTGCACTGCAAAATCCACATGCAGCAAGGGAATTCAGGTAACAGGGGTTGTAACTGCCTTAGCTTCAACAGTTTGGGCCAAACTCTGCATCCAGGCCTATTTTTTTTTACATCTCTGCCTTTATCCCAGAGGTTTTGCAACACTATTGCTCAGCTCCAGCGCTGCCACGTCAGTCCCAACACATACTATTTATAGTGCCCACAGTTCCTGCTGGATTTGGTGACCGTTCAAAGGTCTCTAAATAGCAACTCTGTGGTCTCCAAGGATGTGCCATTTGGAGAATGCAAATTCTGCTTTGTACTTCGCCCATGCAAAACATTTACCTTGTTTCTGCCATTCGTAGCTGTCACTGTAAAAGGCTTTAAAAGCCTGTTTCCTCTATCATATGATTTTACCTGTGATCACAACCCCCCCAGTTTTAATGATAATGTCATGGAATTGCAGGATCAACTACAGTCCCCACGGCTGAAGCTAAGCATCCAAAAATAACAAGGCAATTAGGAACATGCAGAGAGGCATTTGAGGCCTGAGGAGGGTGATTTTTTATCCAGCTAGGATGAATTCCCATTGACAGGCAATAGAAATTAAAACTCAACAACCCTGTAGCCTTTGCAAATCCGAGCAAAAATGGAAAGAAATGGGGAATGCAAGAACATGCATTTGTATTTCACTATCAAGTCTGCATCAGGATCTGAGGAGAAATTGCTGGTTATGGAGATATATATATATATGGTCATAGCCAGTGCCTGGAACTTAAACATGACAGAAAGCACACTGGCATTTGCTTGACAGGGGCTGCAGAGAGAGTGGTAATCACCAGAGTTGTCCAAGAAGCTCTGTTTGGCCCACACACTACAAGCATCTGCTCCTACGTCTGTACAGGTGTGGGTGTTGTCCCAAAGGCCGTACACCCAGCACCCTTTGGTCCCTTCTTTGCTGTTGTTAGCTCATCCCTGTGTCCGTGATGGGTGAGAGGTAATTCCTTTGGCCACTTCCTCTCTCCTGTGCACAAATGTACCAAGGTGGCTGTAAAGTTGGATGTTAAGAACCCTGGGGAGACTTGCGGAGGTGAAGAGCCCCAGGGCTAAGGGCTGCTGCAACAGATACAAAGCCAAGAAAATCTACAGTGCTGCTCTGTAGCTCAGTGGGCACTGAGGAAATCCCATTCCTCTTGGGATCAAGTCACCTGAGAATGATTTTGGGATAATCCTGGACAAAGAGCCCTCCATGCTTAACATTTTTATGAAGGCAGAATGAAAGCACTGTGAAGAGTACAACGTGCACTTTACTCAGTATAGATCTGGAAAAAAATGTCAAAGGAAGTGAATTTAAATTCCTCTAAATGCAATTAGAGGTGACAAGATTTCTCATGGTGAGAGACTGCGTTAAAGAGAAAGCTAAAAGTTCCCATCCAGTTCATAAAGCCTTAGGTAGCTATTGGTAATGTGAATTAAATTAATCAAAATGGGTAAAAGCTAATGATCCTCCTGGGAACAAAATTAGCTTCTTAATGAAAGAAATGGAGTTCAGAAATTATAATAGAGTATTAGCAGATGTGCCCTTTGGAAATTATAAATTTGCAAAATCCCCTTATGTAGATATTAGTTTGAGTCAAATTATCACTAAATCTGACCCTGGAGATGTGATGTGAATACGTGCACTATGATCTGCTAGGAGGACCTGGAATCCTCTGGCAGCATTTCTACAGGGCTGGGCTGGGTGCCACAAAGTGCCTTCTCAAGTTAGCAACAGGGTACAGTCAAACCCCAAACCTTCTACCTGTAATCTCCTAAACTCTTGCTAAGGAGTCCTGCTGCCTCTTGTGGCCTCTGGGTTGCTGAGAATAATTATCCTACAGGCAAGATTTTTAGGAAGACTCACATTTCAGTAGGGCATAGGTGGTCCTTGTCCTTGTGGCCATCCCAGGCAATGGATGTTCTGTTCTGGCCGTGGGTCACTACCTTGAAACCAAAACATAAAGGACAGTTTATCAGTGTGGATCAGCGTGTAGTGAGGAAAAAGAGACTCATCAGAGATCCAAGACATGTCAAAGTCACTGAAAGCAAACAAAATCCCAGAAAGTAAACAAACAAAGTTATGATGAGTTGCTCATGTTGAGACTACAAAGAATTTATTACATGTTTTTATGGCTCTTTCCAGCCAAGAACTTTTCTCAGCCATTTATGGAAAACATAAAAGCCACTGGGAGTTAAATAGGATAAAAACTAGATTTAAATCATCCTTACACATGCTGCTCACATCAGCATACAGCTGTTTTTCAGCATTTGGAGTCCTTGAAACTTTTAAGCCATTTAGAACAGCATGTGATTGGTATGAAAAATAGCACAGGCTTTCTTTTTATAAAAAGAAATCACGCTCCGGGGTGCTGGGTGCAGGGACTCCAGAAGCCAAGAAAGATGTTTGAAGTTCTTATTGGCATTCCAGGACCCAAAAAACTCTTCCTGCCTCACGCTATCTCATAGCAATCCCAATGCCTCCATCCTGGGAACAAAAGGAGAAAGACATTCCCTCTGGTGCAGCTGGTTGATGTACAGCACAAAGCTTGCTTGAGACCCCAATTTGAGGACGTAATGTGCATAGTTTAGGGGATGAGGTCTTCCTTTTATTTGTTGTATTTATAGCACAAGCAGCAGCACTGTGAGCTTCCTCATGCTGTCATGCCAGAGCTGATTCAGCTCTGCTCAGACTGTCAGGAGTTTGCATACTCCACTCACTAAGTCACTCACCATAAAAAGGTCTTGGACAAGGGAAAATTCAGTAGCCCTCAGGAAAGAAACTCCTTCCCCCATCCCAGAAGGGAACAATTTCCCGTTTGCACAAATAAAAAGGCAAACGAAAAACATGAAGAAAAAGGAGACGGGGAAAAGAAAGGCTCAAAACATGTCATGGGTAGTTCTCACAGAAGAAATATGCTGTACATTGTACCCTTGAAATGTGTGAACAAATGACGGGGGGAAAAGAGGGGCACAGCTGAAAGCTGCAGCACTGGGACGGTGCTTGAGATTGTACAGCTTCAGCATCAGACACAGCAATGTCTGATTCTTCGGTGCTCAGTCTGAAAGGGTTTTGCCAAGATGGATTCATGACATCATTACCACTTTTCAGATGAGCAATCTGAAAGCGGAAGAAAATAGAGTGACTTTCCCCAAGTTTTAAAAAACAGGAGTCCTGTTTTTAAACGTTTGACAGGTTTCAAAAGTTGACTTTATTCTGAATTGCACTGAAACCCCCAAAGTCTAAAATTCTCTGCAAAGAGAATTAAAAAAAAAAAACCCTCAACGTACTTCAAGTTGATTGACAGATTTTGTTGTAATGGAAACTGAAAATGTTCTGGTTTGAATCTGACTTTTTAAAGTTCATATTTTCTTTTACCAAAAAAAGCTAATACCAAGTTAAAGAAAAAAACAAATCAAAGTTGTTTCAAAATAAAAAACATAATGGGAAGTTTCAACATTACATCGTCAGTACCTTTTCCACTGATTTTCTTCCAGGACTCAGCTAAAAGCAATCCTCTTTTGCAAAATGTTTTGATTTTTGATGACAATATAGTTATTTTGTAATTTTTCTGACCAGGTGTGCTGAGAACAAAACTCTGACAGCTCACTTCACCATCGAAGGACACATTTTGAATGTAAGAATACCTTAATACAAGAAGTACCATTTAGTACCACCAGCAACGTGACTTTTTCCCACAGGGTATTGAAACTGCCGTACTGAGTCTGACCTGAAATTCATTCAGGCCAGCGTGTCTTACTCAGCGATAGCCCTGAGTTCCTGATCTGCTTCTGAACCTGGTTTTAGTTGACATCTGTAATGTTCAGTGGCAATGAGTACACCACAGTTTAAGAGTTCTACATGTTACAGCAAAAAATGCTTTTGTTTATTTCAGTCTTGTTGCTTCATCGTTTTCATTGAGTACCTCATGTTTTAAAGGGAAGACTTTACAAACCTGTGCAGTTCTTCTCCAGCAATGTGTATATATTTTTGTAGCTGAAAATTCTGTTTATGATTGTTTCTACAAGTTTGACTGGTTTTAATGGGGATTTACTGATCTGTAGTTCCCACCGATGCCTACAATCATTACTAAAGACTGGTGACACATTTACCACTGTACATTATTCTGGGGGAAAAGCTGATAGGTTACCTACCACAATTAGCTGTTGAATAATTTCCTCTCTGAATTCCCTTCAGTGAACTCTGTCTTGTTCTGGTGATTTCTCCAGCAATCTCTTCTATTGACATTTCTGGTTTAGGTAGCTCCTTACGCTCCTCAGCACCAAATACAGCTCTGGTGTGAGGCCCTGTCTAGTGAACAGTGAGACCAATAATTAATTTCCTCTTTCCACAGTGACCTTGCCTCTCTTGAATACTCCTTTTGCTCCTTGATAATTTGCTGGTTCGACTCTTTTCCTGTATCAAAGGTGGTTGCAGTTGTTATTGCTGATTCTGCTGCCATTATCATCACAGGTACCTTTTATGTTCCTGGCAATGATCTCCTGAAAATCTTCTTTTCCTGCTTTATTTACATTTAGAATTTAACATGTAAGACTTTATCTCTCCTAGTATCCTCATTGTAATGCTTATTTTATTTCTGTTTTCTTTATTATTAACCATAGTGGGTTTCTAAAGGGTTGTTTTTGTAGTTAGCATGGTATCTCTAGTCTGCTTGCCATCTGCAAACACTACTTGCCTCTTCTATTTTTCTGTGCTTGAGTAACTTCCCTGTTAAAGCACGTTTGATGACAAATACTGAAAGTTACTGTTGATACTTGCCATATATATTGTGACTAGTGCCACCTGAGAGGTATAAAATGTTAATAGCTACTGGATCAGTTTAATTTCTTTGCCGATTGTTGACATTTTTATTTCACCACTATAAGCTGAGAAAGAGTAAATGCAATAAAACCCTGATAAAACACATCCCAGTCTCCTAGTCAGGTGACTTATTCTCTAATCCGTAACACTTTTTAACCATCTAACTTGCTTTTCCTAGTCCAGAACCCATGAAATCTAGATTATTTTCTAGTTTTCATACAGATTTCCCACCTGCCCATCATCAAATAACCCCATGTATCCAGTAAGAATGACAGCACTTCCTCACTTCAGAGACATTAGGTTGAGGAGATGTATGGTAACACAAGCCATAGAGATACCACCTCGGTACATGCTCTGTGAGAAAAAGTTTTCATCTCCCCCATCATGTGATACCTATTTTCTTTGAAGGTTTCCAAACCTCAACTTCTTTATCTACTTGTTCTGTGAAAATGGAGTCTACTTACTGAGATGTAAGGCATGATACCTGTGAGAACGGATTCATATCTACTGTTAAGGATTGCCCACAACTTGCTGCATTTCAGAAATGTTTTTTATTGAAATGAGCAAACTTGCCCTGGAGCCCAATGAAACACTGGAGACAAGTTCATAGGAGGGGCTGAACCTCTCGCAGTTCAAGATTTAATGATTCCTATGAACTGCCTTCAGGGGAATTGGAAACTTTGTGAGCCTGGGCTGAACTGTGAACCGTGTCTTTCCACCTCTGAAACACAGGCGGCCACAGAGGAGGAGCACCCAGCCAATTCCAGAAGAGCCAGCTGCACATAGGGCAGAGGTGCTCCAACAGAGCTTAAAAGCAGCCTGCAGACAACTTTCATTTATGGCCACCTGCCAGTACCTAAGGGGCTCTCTGGCAGCAACCACCCACTAGTTCCTCCTCACCTGGGTGGAGAGGGTTTGTCCTCTGGCAATGTGCCCCCACTGAGCCATCAAACAGCCCAGTGTGCTCCTACACTGGGGTGGTGGCAAGGGTTTCATGGGGTGATGTCTGAGCAGCGTGAAGCTGCTCAGATCTCTGTTTGGGCTCGAGCTGCTTTTGCCTGCCTCACAATATGAGGAGAGGCCATGAAGGCAGCGTCTGGGATTTAGACTCTTTGGAGGACCTAGCCCAAAATAGTGGAGCACTTGTTTCCACAAGCCTGAAACCTTTTAGAAGTGTGATTTAATGCTCATTTTAGTAGCAGCAATTAAAGCATTGCCCCCAAGGAGTTCTGGGTTAATATTACAGGCTTGAAGCCCCCTCTAAGTTATTGATGTCTCACACAGGGCTGAGAGGAATAGCGAGAGAAAGTCACTTGCGCTGAGGAATGCTTGTTGTCTATTCCCATTAGAAACACTGTATTATTTTATACATATATATATATAAACAAAACCTGTTTTTAAAAGGGTCAATAACTCACAGACACAGAAAGAATAATTTACTAAGGTATGTGCTGCTTTGTTCATCTGGAGAACCTCTGAGCAAAAAAATCATCAAGAATAACAAACACTAAACACTAATAGTCACAATCATAAAAAATTACATGCATGATTGAAATATCTGTTTCAAGGCACTCTTACATTTGCTAATAAAAGTCTCCTTATGAATATCAAAATACAATTTTCCAAATGAAAAGGACAAGCAAAAACCAATTGCCATTGTAGCTTTCCTGGCAGTGACCTTGCAAGAGTTCTAAAAATCTGACCTCTGTATCTTTATAAAAGCCTTGAGCGTATGTAAATGATTTAGATAAGGATGTCAGATGGGAGATACCAACGTACGTTGATAGCACCAGAACTGGAGAGAGAAAAAGTTATTCATGAACAGCAACGTAACCAGATTCAGGGCGAAGCAGATCTTTCAGGCAACTGGGCCAGGAAACAGAAAATGCAATTTAATTTAGACAAATGTTACATAACAAATCTAGAGGCAGTGAGCCAGGACAGCGAGAGTACATTTTAAGCAGAGGAGCAATTCAGAGCGAGCTGACCAGGAAAGGAATTTTCTCCAGGGGTTACTTTAGTGAAGCCCCCTGAGCCATCCAGCCAGAGTTCAGCTACAGCACAACAGCCAAGGGGATGCTGGACAAATCAGAGAAGAGGCTACAAATTAGGAGAAGGGATAACAGTTTTGCAGGAGGCAGGGCACTTTTCCATTTGAAGCACTCTGCTCCGCCACCTTTTCACAGAAGAAAAGGGCACAACTGCCCTGGAGCTGGCACAGCCTCAGCCAGCCAGGCTGACAGCACGTTTTGGGAAGATGACTTATGAAGGGCGCCTGGAGGAGGGGATCTGCTCGGGGGACACACAAGCCCTCTCCAGCCACCAAGTGAAATTCCCCAGATAATGAAAGAGGGAGGCCGTCCTGGCTGCCCTGTGGCCGGCAACCTGCGACCAGAGCTGAGGAACTTCTGCTCCAGGCACTGTGCACCTTGCTGCAAAGCAGCTCTCTGGGGAAGAAGTTGCAGCCTCCAGCTTCTGGACCCTGGAAAAGTGGAAGCTGCAAATCCCCTGGAAAGCAGCATTTGCACTCCTCTGAAATCCATGACAAGCTATACCCCTTGAATCCCTTAGCTCAGGGGACTCACCAGCCAATCCCAGAAGCAGATAGCTGAGAATAAAGGGGAGACTGGACACCCAGACCACTCTAAGTCTTTGCTTTTCTCTCCAGCCTCTGTCACAACACACCCAATTTGACAGTCAAACTGTAAACGCTGGCACCACCATCCTCCTCTGAATGCACAATCAGGCATTTTAACACGTTTGACCATAGCACAATCTGACATTAGGACGTAAGGGGGGATATGAGCTTCTAGCTGCTAGGAGCTAATTGCTCATCCCCTTCAGCCCAGACAGCAGAGACCTCTGCTAGGCAGCCAGGGTGCAGCCAAGCATTATACTTCCAACATATGGACCATTTAAATTCCTAGCAAAAAGAGCAGTTTAAACCACTTGGTGCTCGGGTAGGATTTCTGCCATCTGGTACCCAGTATCTTCTGCTGGCAGAAGCCGAGCTTGGATGCAGCTCTAGGATAGCAATTGCAGAGTCATTTCCATACAAATGGCTTGTAACTGGTGAGTTTGGGGCAGGCCCATCAGAAAGTATTTGCCTTGCAAACATTTCCTCTGCCTCTTGCTGTTTATCAGTAGCCCAAAGGAAATACAGGACCCTTTCAAGAATATAACTGGTGCATTCATGATGTGGACCTGGAACAGATGAGCCAAAGATGTTGATGCATATTTGGTTTGTTCTTGCTGAAGAGTGAACCAAGGATGCTGAAATATCAGTGACCTAGTGAGACCTGGGAGTAGTTACTGATATGGTCACTGACTGGGGCTTAAGGCTCAGAAGTGGACTTGGACTCCAGCTCATTTTGTAATGATCACCAAGAAACAAGCCTTTAAGATGACCATGTGTCTCTGTTTAGCCCGTATGTGGGGCTAAACTCTAGCAATTGCTCAATGACCCCTCCCCAGCTGAGGAGGGGGATGAGGAAAAAGAGAGGAGATCTGCAGGTTGAAATGAAAATGGATTTAATGAAACAGCCAAACTAATACCAGTATAAAGTAAACAAAGTTATACTCAGCCAGCAAATGTGCAGCAGTCACAATAAATGGGAAGGCATCCTCAAGAGCAGGAGATGCCAGGCAGGAGACTCCCTCACCCCCTTTAAACTGAGCATGACGTTTATGGGATGGGACACACCTGCAGCCAGCTCGGGTCAGCTGCCCTGGCTGACTCCAAACTGCTGACAGCCT
>JAAGNO010007536.1:61578-84707 GCA_033439905.1 Ceryle rudis
GCTTTGGGGTCCTTCTTGAAGAGGGTGTTTTACGTATGTCCCTATGGGACGGTGACACTTACACCACACCTAAATGCATCCTCTTCAAAATGCAGTTTGCTCCAGTGTCTAACTTTTAATTTAGTAAGTGATGAACCCAATTATCAAGGTTTAACACAAGCTTATTTTGCATTGGTACGTCTTTCTGAAGTCCTGTGTTAACTGTTAAATGTTGTGCTACTTATGTTAGGGGTTTCGTTTTGTCAGGGAGATTGAGGGAAGCTAATTGCTGGAGTCTGTTTTCACCACAGAACTTGCTCGAAAGCCAGTGTGACGATCATTGTTTAACAGCTGATTGTTTCTTTGGCTGTTCAGAATCCAGAGATGGGATTTATCCTACTGTCTATAACCTCATCCACCTCAAAATTAAGCAACTAGTCAGTGCCAGCTGGTTAGGCTGGCACAATGACCAGGGTGAGGGCAACCTGTGGGGAGTGAGTCACACTGCCCTCAGATGGGTATTTAACACAAGAGAGACATGTGTTCATGTCAGGATGAGCAGCTGCTTTCCACTGACCCGCTGGAGCCAGGTCACTGGTTTGGTCTTGACGCTTAAATCATGGATTGAATCTGATGGACCAAACTGGGTGCAATGAATGCTACCCCCAACCATGACCACCTTGCTACAGACCCCTCCGCTTCTACCTTTGCTCATAGAGGTGGGCTGCAGGAAGACCACTGCCCAAGCACCTTTCCAAACTATGACCTGAAGAACCCCAGCTCGCTCTGTTACCAAAGGCTTTTTTGGTGTAGGCAGACAGAGAGGGCCACTGTGCTGTCTACAGCACTCTCCCAGCAAAAGATGTATTGAAGAGCATCTCTCCCCTTCTGTTAAAGTCTTCCACCTAATCTAATATCAGTACAGCTATTAAAAGCTCCAGGGTTTAGTGAAGTATTTTTTATTAAGAGATATGAGAGAAAGGAGCCTTTGTTCAAGAGCTAAAACACCTAGGTAAAACCTGAAGGACCTTTACTCTTGAAGCCTGCAAGAAGTTTTCCATCAGAGACAGCTGAACACCAAAACTGACACACATAATAAAGAGGTGGGAAGAAAACAGAGCACTGAAAAAAAAAACCCTTTCATTATTCTTTACACCTAACCCCCAAACAAGTCACAAAAAACACAGAAGCTACTTTTTATTTTTCCTCCCCATTTTTCTTTTGTGTCCCATATAATGCTGGGTGTAAACCTGGCACCTGAACAACAACAGGTATAGCTGCATGCCAAGTGATTATCACATGCATTTCACCTCCAGGGAGGTATCACTGGAGCTCTGGTAACAAAGCAGAAAAGGCCAAAGCTTTTATAAAACCATCCACCAGATTTTTCTGTTTACTTTTTCAACTTCTGCTCCCTTCCCACCAAGGTCCAGCAGTGTCACTTATAATTCTCTGAGGCTATGTTAGATAAATACACAGCTTATTTAAGCAGCCCTACCATCCATTTGGAGCAGCTGGAAGGTGTTTGCTGTAACCCCCTGTCCAGTCTCTCTCTCTGCCCTCCAGAAGCTGCAGCAGACTGGGGGACTGGTGCCTGCCAGCACAGGAGAGCATGTTCACGAGACACCTGGTGTGGTCCTTGCGTGACAGGCTGGTTCAAGGAAAGACCCCTGTCTTGGGTGGTTGTTGTTGCAGTAAGAGCACTGGGGTTCTGTACTTCCCTGTTGCATACTTTAAACCAACAGTCTGTCTATTCACTTCAAATGAATTCCTTGATTAGTGGCTTTTGCAGATTTAAAAAAAAAAAAAAAAATCACATTAATGGTTCCTGGATGCTTTTCTTTTTCTCTGATATGTCTAAATAAAGTAAATATAATTATCATCAAGCCTCCCCATCTTGAGTTCTTTCACTCAAATAACCTTAGATATCTTCCCTCATCTTCAAATATCCTGGAATAACGTGTTATTCTGACCTGAATCTTGTTATATTTGGGGTTGGTTTTTTTTTCCTTAGAACTCAAGCTACTGGAGAATCTCAGGTTACATTAAAAATATTTTTGAAGTAGATAAGTGGTTTCGGAGAACAGCTTGAAAGCACGATTTGAGTGCAAGTTCCAAGATCAGCAGCCAGGTCTTAACAGCAAAGTGGCACACAGCTCTTAACTATTAAGGTGTGCTTTGCAGTAGTCTCTTCACTTCTGAACATTCACTGTCAGATCAGCTGCAACTCTCCTCATGCTTTGAGAAGCAGCTGTGCTTCCCTGCTCCCACCCCAGCATTCACGGGGCACAGGCAGTCCCTCCTCTGTCCTTCCCTGAGCTGCCTTTGCCAGTGGAGCTGCTACCTCCAAACTCAAGCCACGGAGGCTGAGAAGACATCTGCAGCTCTTTGTGGCCAAAGAAGGATGGCTTTGCTCTGCACTGACGATGCCCAGCTAATTCACTGGTGCCAGAGGAGTCCGGGAGAGCTGCGTGGCGTAACCTGGGAACGGCAGTTGTGTTGCTAATAATAAAAGATTTTTTGCGGACTAGGTAATGACATGGGTCTGTCAACTCCCACGTGGTTTTCCAGAATTATTTGGAGAGGGAGCTTCTTGTTTGTGGGAGCTAACAGCCTTCTCCAGAAGATGAAGCTTGTAAGGGAGGAGGCAGCAAAAGTCCTGGCCTGAGGACCCAGAGAGATTTGACCCAGGACCATGGGAAATTTTGGTAAACTGGCTGTCATAACATCCCTTGTGTAACAAGGGCTATGGGTATAAATAAAGGTGTTATTCAAAGCATTTCTGACTATGAATTTTTCTTTTCTAGAAATCAGTATGTTTCTTCCAACTGGATTTAACAGGGGAGGAAAATAAATAAATAACTAAACCACAGCCATAGGCTCCCTTCTCTCATGGCTACACTATATGAGCTCAGGCCCCCTGTTGAATGCCATAGATTCAGAGGCATCTCTGTGGAGCTCTGCTGACTTTACTCTCCAAGGCCTTCAGCCCAGCCTTGATTTATTCTGCAGAAGCAGACAGCTGTCTGCTTACCTTTGCACTGGTGCTTATTCCCAAAAAATACTGCTGCTCGACCCAGGCTTGACAGCAAGGTTATTACTGGGTTGTGTTGGGTTTGGTTGTTTGGGGCTTTTCTCCCCACCCCCATCTTTTCTATCTTTCCTCCTTCTCTCTCCCTCTGTCAGCACGACAGTCACCATCTCTGGGATCTGGCACAAAAGGCTGGAGCAGCATGATGGGGCTGATGTGGGCAAGAAGCCAGAACATTTTGTGTAGGTTAACTGTCCTCCTAGGCAGAGAGTGTCCCTCAGCTCAGACATATGCCAGAAGCCAGCCATTCCTCCTCTCCTCATCCCTTCCCCAGCTATTCCTCCCACTCAGACTTTCATGCTCAGCCCAAGTTGATTAAAACATTGCTGTCATTAAAAAAAGGAAAAAAAAAGAAAAAAAAAAAGAGGGGAGGGGGGAGATGAAATTTCCTTGCAGCTGCTGCTTCTGTCAGCAAGCAAGTTGCTTTTAAACTCTCCCGATAGGAAGCAGCTTTCTTTTCCTCACTGCTGAAGGGCTCCTGCACGCACACATTTCCATGCCAAAGCCATCCGGAGCAGCCTGCCCGTGATGGTGAGCAGGATGCCTGCCACCATCTTTCTCATGCCTCCTGACAGTTGCCCTGGCTGGGCACGTGGGGTTCAAGGCCCTGGTTCCCCAGCAGATCCCAGCCCAGGGACACTGGGGTAAAGACATTGTGTCACCATGCGGGCCATCTGGCAGGGAAAGATGAGGTGGGGATGTGCTACCTGTTCATGCTATCACTGCACCAAAACTGTGCGTGGAAGGCTGTCACCCCCTCCTGCACCCTTCTCTCATACATTGGGATGGGTGTAAGTGAAGCCTGCAGTAAGGAACATCTCTGAGCTCCAAGTGGGGCTTTCTGGGGAATGTGGACTTGAATCCAGATGTGGAGCACAGAGCTGGCATGTATCCTTAGAGTAGGCCAAGCCCAAACCACAGATCTGTATCATACCTCACCACTCCTGGGGCCTGCAGAATTCTACTCGAGCTTTACAGCCTGAGACATCTGCTCTTGAGTTGTTATAATTGAGCGCGAGCAAGCGATTCAGCTGATCGTTTCCATTTGGGAGCAAATGTCAGTCCTGCCCTCGACAGCCTGCATGAGCTGCGAGTGACCTCCAAAGAATGCAAACAAGGGAAGAGGGTTGCTGGGAGGGTATCATTGCTTTGATAGGAAAACATTAAACATTGCGAATAACAAAATATGTCCCACAAACCAAACCGAACCAAACCAAACCAACCAACACCAAACCCAGACCAGAACAAAACCAAAAGCATGTTAGGCCATCTTCCCAGTGCTGAAAACCCTTTCATCCTCCTTGTTCCTTTTCTGTTTGTCACAGAGCCTTTCTTCCTTCTGTGCTGTCTCCATAGCCCTGGTTCTCTTCATGCTGAAGACTTGATAGGATTTGTTTTCATAAGGCAGGAAAGCCCTGGTGTACTGCAAAAGTCATTTATTAAATGGTCTTTTGGCCCTCCACAATTTAAAAGGTTCAAAGACTACAACAAAAAAACACAAACAGTAGGTTGAAAAGTCACGTGCCCACCCTTAAATCCTCAGGTTTGTTTGTACTTCTACAGCTCAAGGCACAGAACACTCACATTTAAGTCATTACAAGATTTAAGCTTCATACCTTATATATGGTGACCCACACTTTCAAAAAATCAATGAAAGAATGATGGTTCTCCACTTCAGGTATCTCAAATAGAGCCTCATTTTCATCGACCAGGCAGCAGATTTTCCTAAAAAGAAAAAAACTTCATTTATTGATAGATAACTGGACATTTAATAAGCCAAGCTGATTAGATTTTCCGTTATAAGTTGCTGCAGTGTTTAAGACCAGAAATTTTATAGGATACAGCAGATAAGAAAAGGAATGAGCCATTTACTTGTTAGAACAAGACTAACAAAACCTTTGCTATGTCTTTGCTAATCTGCTAATAAAACATGGGTTCCAATATAGCTGTTGCATGACTTTATATCTTAAAGCCAAACTTCTAAACTTTTCAAACCAAGGAAATTCCTCTTGTTTCAATATTAATTTCTGTCCTCCATCCAAATGACAATCCATTCAAAATTTCTCCCACAAAAAATTTCCAGGTGACAAAAGTTCAAATCAAACGACAAGTTTCTTCTGCTAAAAGTATGTTTCATTTTACTTTCAACTTTAAAAACAAAATAAAAATACCTTCCAAAGGACAAGAAAATGAAAATGAGGAGTACTTTATTCTAAAACAGTTTGAAATAAAATGTTCTTACATCTCCAAAGCATTTTTCATTCAATTATTTTTCAAAATAAAGTATTGTCAACCTGTGCTGACAACATCTCGCAGCACATTTTGGGGTTTTTTGATACAGCAGCTCTTTCCAAGCAAGAAAGGTCCCTTTGGGCAACACTGGGCTAGCTGAAACCGCACATGGATGGGCAAGGAGAGGCAAGTGCCTCTTGGCTAACAGGTTGCAGGACAAACCACGCCCCTGTAGGATCTAAAGGGATAGATACATATGACCACCGGAAAAATGGTTAATGCAATTCCCAGCTGACCCATTCCAGCAGTGAGCATGTTGATGCTAGAATTATCCAAATGACTGCCTGATGAAAGGATGCATTTGTTCAAAGCACATTTGCCTACCTCACTAATCTCTGCAGATATCCTGTTGGGAAATCCTTGGAATCCAATACCTGATAAATGAATTTGGCAAGTGAATAAACATCCCCCAAGCCTATTACTGAAATATTATGCACCTGTTAGAAGAACGCTGCCATGCGTTCATTTTCATGCAGTACTGTTGCTCTTTAAAAATGTTTTTTGATGGAGTCAGAAAAGCTGTGACCGAAGCTAACGTTACCTCCTGGTAACGCAGAGTTACAACCCCCGCGCTCAGATGCATGTCAAGAAAAGCCATGGGTCGCGCTCACCGTACATCCCACTTCTCAAGGCAGCAGAAGTCCACTCTGGAGGCAATGATCCTGCCCTAAACCTGGACAGACAGATGTACAAATTCAGTTGCCCGTACCCAAGGTCGAGTTGAATTTAATTTACTGTAGGTGTGGAAGTCAGACCAAGGGAAATGCTGTATGTATAGGGAGCAGGGCTGTTTGCTGCTTGGTGGTGGAGAGGCATTACAGGTGCGATTTAGAATTTTATGCTGCTTGTGAAGCATTCTGTAATCTTTACAGGGAAAACCAGTAGGCATCTTGAATGCTTTTTGGCGATTAAATATCCCCCTTGCTGACAAGGACTTCAGCAAGTAGGCATCGGATTATTGGCAATGAATTTTATGACTTTGACTTTAACTGCTGCGCTTCACGGCTGCTTTGATCAGACAATTGATATTCCGGAGAGGTTGCATCAACATGGAGATAAGCTTAAGCAAAGGACTCTGCACAGGTCTGGTGAAGGAGAAAGAGTGGAAAATCCCCAAGCACTCCAGAAGGGAAAGCTCCTCACAAAGACACACCATGTCAGACACAGGAGAGAAGGTGCTGGACAGACTTTCCAGATCATTGTTCTAGCAAATGGGTTCACTTGGCAGAGCTATTTCTGTGCCATGGTTAATAATATTCATAGAAGGTCACCTCTAAATTTTTAACAATGAACATCAGTTTTCCAAGGCACATACTAAAAGCCAGTTGTTTAATCAAGGAAGAACACCAACTCCAGTACCTCTGTCCACTGAGAAACTGAAAGCCAGAGCTTACATTTCAAACCACATGGAGGTCAACGACATGCAGAGAAATAATTCACTGTCTAGCAGCTGAATGCAATAAAATTGTAAACTTTTCAAAGATAATTTGCAAAAGAAAGAGAGACTAAATTAATTGAATAAATTATTTCCTATGAATCATTCAGTCTGCTCTAATTAACAGGAGATTGTGTACTCAGCTCCTTCTGCAGTATCTCCATGGCTGCCCCTAAGGGTCAGAGTCCCTGAGAAATCCATCATTTTACTTTCAAATGTGTTTTCATTAAGTTATAGTTAGAAATAACAACAACAAAAAGATAGTCTAAGGAAGAAAGGAGAAATTATCAAGGGGATTTCATAGCAGTTAAACTACAGTTAGAGATGGCATTCTAGCTCTTCACAGAAATATTTGGGTGCTTATCTGAACTCTTTGCTCACACCACCTGGAAGAAAGGGCTTCTGAAAAGCTCCACATACCCCTCCCCCCCCTAGATGCCACAATTCCCCTAATTAATCCTCCTTTGGACCCTATAAACCCATAGGTAGCCTGCACATTGACGTCTCCCAGGATTGCTGCAAACATTATTAGCCTGTACTGTACATTAGAACAGTTGCCAGGAAATTAGAGGGCAGGCACAGATTAGCAGGCAGTGGAGGGATGGGGGAATAAGGGAACATTAGTTCCCTCATGGGTATGGGCAGATGAGCATCTGCTCATGCAGCACGTAACACAGTCATTGCAATGCAGCACCTTCCCTGTCCCTGCTTTCAGTCAGGTTAGAGAAGCCCCTGCCTCAATACCATCCCTGCAAAGGTTTTAGCTACAGAGTATTTTGTTTGCTCTTTGTTTGTTTTTTGAAATGGTTGCATCCCATGTGCGAATCACTGACATTACAATAAAGCAAATACTTTATTGACCAAATAAAGTGTTTGCTCCACTGTAAACCCTTCAGGCTGGTGGACCAGAGGATTACAGGGAAGTGGACAACCCAGTTCCCTTGCTGGAGATGAGACTCACCTCCGCAAGCCAAAGACCTGTCCCACCCAAAGGGTCTGTCAGTGGATAAGGAGAGAGGAGAAGGAGGAAGCAGAGGGGCTGGCCAGAACAACTGGTCCTCAGTCAGGAAAAAGCAGCAACATCAAAGAGTTAAGCCAAGATTTAGACAGCAAAGAACAGTTTGTTCTGAGCTCAGGCCAGTAAACATTTGAGAGTTTTCAGGGGTTTGCTCATTCTCCATCCTTCCAACGTGCTTTGACAATTTTTTTCTTGACCTATTAATGGCTTCCCCCGCAGTTAGTGCCCCAGGGCCCTAACCCACATCAGAACCCCACTGTGCCGGGCACACGGCAGCAGAGACTGCCCTGAAGAGCTCTCACAGTAATTAGGAGAGAAAGAACGAAGGTGGGACAGGAACGGCAAGGCAGGGGAGGCCCAGGGTTTCGGCGAGGCAACTGCACATCTGACCTGCTGCGGAAGCATCAGGGAGAGGGTCTCCTGGCATGGCCTGAACTGGCCTCCTCTGCAGTCACATTAAATGTTGAGAGGCATTGCGTGCGGCCAGCGGTTAAACCCTGGGCAGAAAGAGGCACTGTGCAGCCTCCTTCCCCTGCCTGCCCCAGGCAGCCCCAACCTTCAGTGGCTGGCGGCAGCCTGGCAGGACACTTGCAGGTACCTGGGTTTTTGCTGGTTTTCAGCATGCTGGAGTTTATTTTCTGCCTGTTGATAGAGAGGAAGTCTAAGGGGAGTTTTTAAGGGAAAGAAAGCTCACACAGATCATTTCCTCTTATAAAAGGACCCTGGGAACAAGTATTACAGTGATCAGAGAGAAGCAAAATTAAAAGAAAATTAATTTCTCTGGAAAAAAATGAGGATTATGTTCCTGGAAAAAGTCCTCTGTCCCTTTACCCAGTGGTCAAACAGAGGTCAAAGTAATTAATAGTAAAGTGTTTGTGTAATAGGATGTGTAGAATCCAGTTACAAATACAGTTTGCATTATAAAAGCATCTTCTGACAAGAGAAAAAATTAAAGAGGTATGGGATTCAGAGCCACTCTTCCAGAGAGTATACACAATTATGTCTAATCTGGGCAAGCTGTTGAAGGAGTATATTGGTAGCAGAGCAATTATAAATAGGCCAGTTTGTTTCCTCACTTCCTCTGGTACTGCTCTGTTTTCTATGGAGACATCTCATACCTCCACAAGCACGAGACCAGAATCAGGCCATATGTTTTGCAACAAGTACATGAACATACAGGCAAAGGAGAGGTAACTGCTCACCGACTCTTCTGGCTATAGCTGGGATTGCTCTGAGCTCATTCTGAATTGTGACCCCACTGTGCTCGGTGCCACATACACATGCAGGATGACCTGCTGCTTTGTTTACCTTAAAAAGTGGGTGGTTAAGGTGGGTTGGGGCTTTTTTTAACTAAAAAGACACAGAGCGATTCAGTGCTGCGCCCAAATTTTCCCCTTTTCAAGGGGACTTAAGAGGCTGGTATGTGTAGGCACACAGGTTTCCAACATGTAAAATAGTTTAGGGGGAACCAGGAAAGCTTGGGCCAGCTCCCCCAGTTGATGATTCTGTAGTAAGGGTGGTCTGAGCTCTTTGCTTTGTAAAAAAGATCAGATGCATATACTTGCCTTTGCCTAGGCAGCTCCCCGTATTCTCAGGTCTCTGCTTTTCTCCAGGCTGATATTGAAGTTTATATTCTTTAGAATAACACCGTAACAGGGATTATGCTGCTTGATTCAAGGCATGTAGGAGAACCATGCCCTGCACCTGTCAAAGGGCATCATTTTACATGAAGATTTTCCCTCAAAAACTGAAGTGGAAGCTGCAAAGATCAAAACTAAGGAGTATGTGAAATGCCTTGACTCACATTACAAGTAACGCTTGTTATTACAGGAGATGGAGAACTGCTCGAGAGGGAGGGGATCTGAGTTTCTGAAGTGCCAGGATTAGTGGTCCTTTGTTATAGTAAATGATACAGCTGCACCCCAAGTACTCCTTCAAGCTGCACAGAGGTCCATCAAAGATTGGATGGAAGCCTGATTTAAGACCTTTTTCTGACAGCTAACTGGATAGCTGACTAAAGCTTCCCAAGACAGAGGTTTAAAAAAAACCAAACAAAACAACAACCCACATTTTTCTTTTTCATACTGGTTTTCCATTTCCTGGTGTAATAAGTACATCAGACTATCCTGTTCTATTTATTGCCCATAATCTCCTTTTCTGGGCTCAAAAGCTAATAATATGCTACAGGGGACTGTTTTTATTCTCTTTCCAACGGTTCTTTCTTTCGCTATCATGCAATTAAATGCAAGAGTCATGGAAATATTTCTAGTTCACATTTGGGTTTAGAGAACTCAAGCTGTGTGTACACGAAAATGGCTTTTCATACGATTTACTAATAAAAATGGAGTTTGATTCAGTAAACGCTCTAGAGACCTGAAATGTTTTTAATACCTGCATAAAGTTATATCATGTGCATAAGTGTTTTCCTCATTGCAAATGACCTGAAGTTATTTAAGTACTTTTTTCAGTGCTAGTCTAAATGCACGATATAAAAATAATAACATCCATTATGCTCATGTTCTTCCTAACTTAAAAAAAGTTTTTGTGCATGCTTCTTCTCAGCTATGGAACAACCTATTTCAACTGAAGTGCTGCTTATTACCTTCTCTTCAGAGCCAAAACATCTCTCTGGGCTTGATAGTTAAACCTATATTAAAAGGCTTTTGTGGTTGCGCACAGCATTTTATGTTTATTCTTAACACCCAGTGAAATGAAACTCAGACTTGCTAGATGCAGATGATTGAGGGGATATCCAAAGCAAAACTCCTGTGACTGCATTAACATGCTTTTCTTACTTTTTAATCTCATCGGCTTGGTGAGAGTGTGGCTTTTTTCTGCCTGTAACTTGTGTGATTTTGTATTCAGGAACATAACATTTCTAATGCTGGACACATTTAAAGAAAAAAAAAAAGGAACAACAAGCAAGAAAAACTTACTACATTTGTAAGGAAGCCTGGAAAGGTTTGGGTTTGTTTGTTTTGTTTTTTTTTCCAGATTTATAACATAAAATTGTTTTTGTCTTGACTTTGCAGATTGAGGCCAGGGGCAAATCTGTCCCTCCCACACTTGGAAATGATGTAGAAAGAGTAAGCAGGATTCAGGAGTGTTCAATATTTTCCTGCCTTCTTTGCTATCCTGAATCTTGCTATGCCTAAAGGTCTGTGGGAAGTGAGCTGAGCAGTCAGCAGGGCAGCAGCACAGATCTGCTGGCCTTGAAGCCATGGGAGCAAACACTGAGCTAGGAAAGTAACACTGAAACCGCAAAGGACAAGGCTTTACTGCAGAAGTCAAACAAAGCATTGAGTAAGAGCTAATGGGAAAATGTTGAAGTGTAGCAACATTAAAAATAGCAGCCAGAGCAAAAAGTATATAAACGTGCTTACCTGTGAAATAAAAGTCTTCAGCTGAACCCTCTTCTGGAGTCCAGGCAGAATAACCTATCTGCAACAAGGAAAATAATACCAGACTGCTGATTTAAGTTCTGGCAGCTGCGGCCAGCCCAGTTTTCACATTGTGTGGTTACCAGCTTCAGGCTGCATGGATGGAGAGACCATTGTGCTTCTGGGTCAAGGTCCTTGCTGGCCTCACGGCACCACCATCTATACAACTTGCACTGCAGCCATTTGGCACAACTCCCAACTGCAGCTCTTCCCCTCCTTTTCAGTCCCAATTTCCCTTAGCATTTTATATATTTTTTCCTTTTCAGGTTTTTTATTGTCTGTCTTACCATTTCTGGTGCTCCAGGGCACAGATTTCTGCTCCTACCAGCCCCCTGCTAACACCAGTCTCCCCTGTCTTGGTTGTCCACCTGTCCCTCTCAAACTCACTCCCTACTAATCCCACCAAAACCCCTTCTTAGCTGGAGCTACTCCAAAATTAGAAACTATTGTAAATAAGGAAGAAAGATGGCAGAAGAGCAGTCTGGGAGTTGCTTTAAGATGGAACCGTCAGCTACAAACAGTAGGATGCTGGTGGGTACTACTTGCTGCTTTCTATCTAGCAGGAACAACAAGGGCTGGCATTCAGAGCCACTGTGGGGCAGAGTCACACCAAGAAGTACTGCCTTTTGCACTGCCAGTTGTATGGAATCAGCAGAGAACAAGAACTGGCTTATTCTCCACCCCACTGAAGACACCCACTTAAACTACACTACAAGTAAATTCTCCAGAGTTTTATGCAAGATATAGCAAAGCAAAAAACTTTCCAAAAAGACCTCGGACAATACTTAGGAATTGTATCAAGTGTTGCATAGAAATTAAAGACTCACTCACTTTTAACTTCTAACCAAGAATTCAACAAGTTTTATACCATCATCAGCCACTTCCAGCAAGAGCAATTACACAACAACAAGCAAAAAAAGTTCTATGAAATCATCCACTTTTTCCTCAGGTTGTCTTTTTTTCACATCCCCTCAAATGAGCAAGTAAAACAGCCGTAATGTCACATCTACTGGTATCATCTACCTTGACAAAATACTTGGAACAAAGCACCAAACTGCCTCTTAGAGCATCAAGAAGCAACAGCAAGATCCTGCTAATTCCTTCCATAAGGGACAGAAGTAGGTAGGTAGCTGGAGAAGTAGTGGTTCCAGCTGTAGGTCTTACTGCTTGAGAAGAAAAGCCTTACCAATGATAGGAGGCATTTGTAAGAGTAAAAATACAGGGCTGGCCTTTATGTGTCATGAACTTCAGTACATAGCAAAAATATATGTATCTGCCTATATTCAGATACATGATTTGATACAAAATAGGGGTGTATTGCTGTTTATTTAAACCCCAGAGTTTACATATAAGCTTAAGGAGATAGAGATACATTGATACAAGAGGAATCAGAGTTGACAGTCCTCACCTTGAACAAATCTTATCCTTTCAGGCACAAAAACCAAACCAAAGGTCTTTTAGTTGACCCCACAGGGTGGTAGAGCAGTTTCAGCCTTGCTGTAACCAGACCCTGGGGCCACCCTGTGGCCCCAGGAGGTCTGGAGGTCCACCCTGTGCAGAAGCAGCTGCCATGAGAAGCCTCACTCAGGGATGTCAGCAGCCCACAAAGCCCTAACACAGATCAACCCTACAAAAATGAAGGTAATTACTTTCTAACAATTAAGGTCTTTTATACTGACAAGGTTTATTCACCCCAGCTGCTCTGCATTCTTGTAAGAGCCCTGAGGGGTTTTCCCCCATTCACCTGCAAAATACAATTTCTGGGCCATTTTTGCAGAGTATTTGTATCCAAACTTTAACAGGGCTAAAGCCACTCAATTTAAGCTTGATTTATTTCATTCTCAGCGTTGGTGTGGAAACAAATCCAGTGATCTTCTGCCCCGGTCACCTTTTCCTTGCAAGAAAAGACCTGAGCTATTTCCATAGAGCTGCTTTCTCTTTCCCCAGCCCCTCTCAGCACTTCTTCCCCACTTCTATTTAATGTCTGTCCTGCTAATGTGATTATACGAAACGTGAAACAGAAATTCTTGACAAATAGTCAAAAGAGCACCACTGATATCCAAACGTGGAGATGAACAAACCATATTAACATGCTTACTAGATGGCGTAGAAAGCATCTCTTTGATGGGCACACATGACATGCTAAGAAGATTAAAACGAGAGATGAAAATAAATGACAGGGAGTAGAAAAAACAAAGTAGAGGGGGCCGGTGTGTCTCAGGGGGTTTATAATGGGATAGAGAGATTTTCACCTCGAGGTCAGCCGCCTGAATCCTACGTAGGCTCGCAGCAGCAGAGCTTTGCTTTCACAGCCCTTCAGACGCCACAAGTGATTGACGCTAACCGATACGAAATAAGTTGTTACCCTGGGTTTATCCCCAAAGGAATAATGGTCAGGACTCCTCATCCAGAACCACAGTCTCCCGCGCCTCCTTCCTTACCTTCCAGGGTGAGACGAGCCTGGCTGTGCCAGCTGCCCAAACTGATCTAGCCCACGTCCCTGTTGCTGTATTTGGTTGGTGTATCATCAAAGGGTGAGCATCAGCCAGGCAATTCGTGGGAGGTGACTCCAGAGCCAGCCAGTAACCAGGTAGAATGGAGAGGAGATCCTTCATGTGGCGAGGACGATGCTTTGCAGACACCGATGGGATAGGGACACATTGCCAGAGCTGGCTGAAAACCAGAAATCCTTTTTTTGGGGGGAAGAAAGTGAAAAAAGCATGATTCAGGATCTTGTTGCCTCCAAATCAGGAGCACAGGAATACTGATAATTTTGTGGTGTAGAAAGTCTGAATGATTTCAGTTTTGATGTAGCGAAGTTGAGTATTTCATACTGAAAAGCTGAGGTGACATATTTTTGTTCTGACCTTTTCAACTCAATTGTCCTTAGTCAGGAAAGCAAGAGGAAGTTCAGGTGTTTCTCACAACAACAATGCGGCACAGATTTCAGAAAACCAGATTCAAACAAAAGCTAACAATCTCATAGCAAAATGTAACAAAATGTCCACTTTATTCTGAGTTGTTCTTGAAGGAATGCCATGGAATTATAGAATCGTTTTGGTTGGAAGAGAGTTTTAAGATCATCAAGTGCAACCACTAACCCAGCACTGCCAGGTCACCACTAAACCATGGCTCTCAGAGCCATGTCCATGTCTTTTAAATCCCTCCAGGGATGGGAACTCCACCGCTTCCCTGGGAAGCCTGTTCCAGTGCTTAATACATTGCCAGATTATCACCAGAATTAAGAAGAGACCAAAAAGCTTTTTATTTTTGCAAACGTGTATTTTTTTCAAAAAAGACAAACGTCTTAAACAGTCTCTTTTCCCCAAAGCAGTGTATAATCCCATAATACTCCACAGCCTTTCTGCATGATACATCACAGAAGTCATTTTAGGTGAAATACCCAGCCCTGCCAAGGTCAGGCCTGGGAGTTCATCTGTGGATTTCAGCGTAGCCCAGACTCCTCTTTAAATCCGTGCATTGTAAATCCCTGGCTGTGAAGAGGGATAATGGTACATTCTGTAATGGACAGGGAGCTGCTGTACAGCAGTTAAGGAAAACAAACAAGCAGATGAGAAACTGGCTTTTAGCTCATATTGTCTGTACAGGCTGGTATTGCCCATCATATTATAGGGAAATAAAGGCACATCCTTGCTGGGATAGCTCTTTCCAGTCATGGTGCATTTCAACGGTAGAATAATGTCCCCCCCTATACTGCTGAAGTTCCCTCACCTGCAGTTGAGAGGGACGCAGAAGGTGATTTTTTCACTGCAAATTTAGGGGGCTGACAGCAAGGAGGAGCAGTCCCACTGCTATGACAGGGGCTGGGAGGCAGCAGATATTGCCAGTTTGGTCTAGAAGCAGCCGGGTGGTAGCAGCATGCTGCCTGGCGGCTTGTAACAGGGTGAGCCCTGCAAGTTACTAGCTGATGATTGAAGCAGCCAGACAGGAAAGACAGAAAATGGAGGAGGAACCTTTGCCTCAAAGCTGTCAGTGGATGCTGGGAACAGCCATGGACCAGTGAGTGAACTTGTGTCTTTCTGGAGAGCTCGGCTGTGGGCTGCTTGCTAAGATGGTGGGGTCAGAAGCTGAGGTAACCAGGGTAGCCCTGGAGCACCAGTCAGTGCTCAGCTAAGCTAACACAGCAGCAAACCTCCCCTTGGCCTGGGGAACCTGCAGAAGTGGAGTACTAGTTATTGTGGTGGAGGGAAAAGCAGGTGGCATGATCCTCTCCAAAACTCACTCACATATGGTGTGGGGGGAGCTGTCTTAGACCAGCATCATAACAGCCACAGCTGTAAATGACAGTGTGGCTCATTTTCTATCTGATTTGAGTTTTGGTTTACTGGGACATGTGAGAAACCAAGAGGGAAAGAAAAGCAGGGTTATTTTGTCTTGTGCAAGTTACGTTATCCTCCAGTGGTTTTCTAAGTGATCTGTATGCATGTGCTACACATCAGAGAAATGTCAGATCGATTTTGAGAAACCGTGGTGAGGTTAAGAAGCGGTGGCTGGCCGTGCTCACACGTGTATATCCGTAATGTGTATAGCTACTTGACTTTATGTGGGTGCAAGACCAAGCTGTGATACTGCTTCACTTAATTCTCATTTGTTGGGGTACTGTAAATCAGTTCAACATCATCTAAGTTTGTGTGTTGAAATTTTCCAAGATTTCAGGAAGCAAAGGTACTGATGTGGAGATCGTGATGCCTGAGCCACCAAGAGCTGTTTGTGGGACTCGGCCTCCTGTCATCACATAGAGGAAACTGCTTGTTGGAAAGACAGCAGCACCCCCATAACAAAAAGCTTCCATTAAACATCACGATGTGCAAACCTGACCAAAATCAGGTTGTCTAGCAGACGTTGTCAACTCTCAACTGTTTTCACATCCCTGGTGCTACCAATGATGGAAAACTATGCAAGGCAGAGCTCACTGAGACTTCCAGGGGGTTTTGAACAAGCTGATCTTCATGTTGCAGCCAGAACGTTCACAAAATGTTGCTGGGTTTTTATGGAACGTTCCTTGATTCTTTTCAGCTTTTTATTCAAAGTGGCCCTAAAAATGACTCAAGTCAATGGTATAAAACAAATCAAGTTTTCAACAGGTAACACAGTTTGATGATACAGATGAGAAATGAAGTGCAACCCAGGCCAAATTTGTGTTGTTTAAGACAGGACACGTAATATAAAACTAGTTCAGGATTTATCAAATGGCAAATCTATGCTGTATTTAGAACCCACATAACCCTCCCTGTGTCACGTGCAATATTAGCAAGATGATAAAAGCAACTGCTTGTTTCACTTACTTAGAGACTTTTCAGGACTCCGAACGATTTTAATGAGGATTCAGTGTTTCTGAGTAGAGCACAGTCCCACATGAGGAAAGACAAGGATGGTATCCATGGCTCCGTGCCCACATCTGAGTTCACAGACCATAATCTAAAGCTGGCTGGATATTGACAGCTCCATTTCCCAGTAGCTTTCGAGGCCTTGAAATTGGTTTTCACCCTTCCTGGGAACAAAAAAAAAGGTTTCAACTTTTTTTAATGGAAATGTAACAGCATCAGAACAGCTATTTGGGGGTAAAAATTTTTGTCTTCTCTTTCAGAAAAGGAGGAGGTCAGGACAAGTGGAAAGGTCGTGAGAAACTGGGTTCTTGCACTTGTGCTCCTGTGTTCAGAGCAACACTTTTGCTAACTAATGCAGTGGGGAACGCGGCCTCCCACAAGCACAGCTATTACTCAGAGCTCCAGGTTAACAAGAAAGTAACTCACTGTCTTTGTTTCTTTTCCTCTGGCCACTAAATGAGAAATTTAATCAAATCCAATTAATTGCAGGAAAATTTCACTCAGCTGCATGTGTATTGGAGCTGCTTTGCTGTCAGCCTGGTCCCGGATGATGGGATTATCCGTGCTTATTAATATGATTCCATTTAATTCTGTCACTGCTTAATATTCCAAGGCACAAACATTTGTGCAGCAAAGCCTATTTCTGGGTGAAAAAAATGCCTCTCTCCCATAAAATCTTTTACATACTTCAAGCTTTATTACCCTTAAGTGCAGGCCTAAATCCTTGCAGGATTAGAGCCAAAATGCATCGAATTCCTGTGCTGTCTGTTGATGTTGCTGACACACAACATGCTGCAGGCTAACATGAGCCCGTGGAGTCTCAGCTGCTGTTCTCCATGTCCCCACTTGCCCCACTGTTAAGACACCATCGACTCAGAGTCTCCATTCCTCTGGGCCTTTGCCAGTTAGGAGTTGTATCTCCAGGTCATCACCAGGCTGGTAATTTTTTTCCTTTATTTGTGCGATAACATTAATCTGGTTGATTTCTTACCATTCACTACCCAGAGATAGAGAAAACATGTAATAAAGTTTGCCTAAGAAATGAAATGCTCTTGAAAAGATAATCAACTGGGTTAGGAAACAAGGATAAGCGCTTCAAAATAGTAAGAGCCCAAACTTTTATATGTCTGTGAGGATCTGGGACCAGCTGATGTCCCATGCAGACTCCTAATTCCCCAGAGAAGAGCTGTGTGAGTGTTTTTTCCCCTCCCTTTTCCATCATGTGCTGCTCTTCACTGAGCTGTGCACAGTGTGTGGTTTAGCTGCCTCTAGCCCTCAAAATTAATGCCCATTAACGCCAGGAACTGCGTTCCTACAAACTCCATTTCATGTCTAATTTTAATAGAGTCCGCTTCAGATACAGTATAACCTCCAAACAGCCCAGCTACTTCTGGGAAGGTAATGGACGGGAAGGATGCTTGTAAGAGCTGAAGAACAGCCCTAGTGGGAATAGAACTAGTAGGGTTTTAAATTTAGTAAAGGATTGCCCTGATCGCTTCTAGCCTATAGCTAAATAAAGAATTATGGAGACACGTCAATGCAATGGAGAGGACAGAGGAGTTGAGGCTCTTGAGATCTGAAACATTCCCATGCTCCCTGCTCTCTGACCAGGAAAAAGTCATGTTTTGTATCTCAGTCTTCCTATTTATATAATAGAGAGAGTAACACAGGCTCACGTTTGCTAAACTCTGAGATTAGAAAGGAAGGGCAGTAGATATGGGCAATCTACTTCAACTTAAATTGAGCTTTTAATAAAACCCTTTTAAATAACAATCTAACATTCATTACAGGTCTCTATATATTTCATAATAGCTTTTTGAAATACATGTCATGACCTTTATTTATGATTTAATTGTACTGGTGTCACCGTGCCATGATTTCGTTTGAATTATAACTCCAACGGGAAATCAGCACGTCACCTCAAAGACAGGCAAAGTCTTCAGGGGACAGTATAAGAGAGAGAGGCAATCTGGGAAGGAGATTCCAGAGCTGTAGTAAAATTCCTATGAATTGACATAGTGGCTGGAGCTAAGTGGCACACCTGACTTCCTGCACTGGTCAATAATGATCTATAGCAACCCAGTTTTGAAACTTTCTTGTTGTTTTTTTTTTTTTTTTTCTTTTTCTTGTCTCCTCATACAATATGGCTCGACCTCCAACTGCCTCTTCCTTTATCCCATGGGAATCTCCAATCTAATTTTCAATACCAGTGCTTTTATTGTACAGTTCACTAACCTCTTAGCTGCAAAATTAAGCTCACACAAAATAAGTTAAATAAGCATTTTTCTGCATCTCTGAGAAAGAGTAAAAAAGGGGCAGAAAGAGGCAGAGTCACTCTACTGTTACTCAGTCAACTAACAGATGGTCAGGAGTAGACAATGGAAATAAAATTTCCTTTATACTACAGCAAGATTCTCAATAAATATAGAAATTTGTGTTTTTTCCATGCAGGTTTTTCTTTTTTTTTCTTTCCAGGCACCCAAGAAAGGCTTTAAAAAAACCCCAAAACAACAAAACCACACACAACAAAACCCAAAAGTTAGAGATTCAAGTCATTAAATGGGCACAAATTTTGGTAGCACTCTGTTGCTAGATATAGCTACTGTATTATTCTCCTTCTTACTGCTGTTTCTTTGTCTATAAATTCTGTCCAAATTAAAACTTTCAGAAAGAGCCTAAATATAGTTACAATGCCAAATGACTGGAAATGAGCCCAGGCAAAGGAGTCTTTGCTTCAATTCTCCTTGAATGGGTCACTCAAGACAAAGGTTGGCAAAGCACGCAGCTGCTGCCTGCAATGCCTTTTTGTTGTTTGCAGTTCCATTATTTATTCTAGCATTTATAAAATGTATTCTTTACAGCATATCTGGGGACATATAAAAAATGTAAATCTACAAGCATTATAAACCTGTTTAGACTACTTCCTTGGAAGAAAACTCTTTACATTCCTCACAATAGCTGTTCTGTAAGGCAGAAGTGGAGGAAGCAGACAGGCTTCATGTCATGGGCTTGTACTCATTTCAGACCAATGGAAAAAGGAAATTCCACCAACTGGGGCCTCCACACCCCAGCAATGCCCCTTTTACAGCCCCTGATTTTAAGTCTAAGCTGTAACGCTTATGGCTACAATAACACTTCCAGCTCTTGCCATCGTGTACCGCCAAAGCACCACGGCTCACAGACAGACAGACAGACAGACATCACCCACAGCCTGAACTGCTCCCATAGAGATAAAGAGCCCAGTGCACACACTGGGGTGCTCGTTTAATAGACTTTCTTTAATTAACAGTGCTAAGTAAGAAAGATTGTGCTCGTGCTACCCACTGTAGGCATCACAAGTAGTAAGCTGCAAAGGAAGGATGAAGCTGGAAGAAACAGCACTCAGGCTGGACCTCAGTTCTACCTGGAGGATCAGGAGCAGGCATGAAACCAGTAAACTCACTCTTCCGCCAACTAAAATGATTTAGTGTCGTGACCAGGGGCTATCCCTGCACTAACTCGAAGTGATTCCTCCAGCTTAGCAGCGCTCTCGAGAAAAGCTGGCCAGAGCCAAACAAGCAAAGTTGTTGCAATCACCTTGCTTGATGCACATCTGTTCAAACAGCTAATTTTTCCAATTATCATCAGCTCTAACCATTTTATAAATCATTGCAAATATAGTTCATGTTTAGTATTAGTTTTCTATTTGTAAATGTATTAGGAAAATGTTAGAAAATTATGGTTTTTTTTTTTTTAGAAAACGATACAGTGTCTCAAAGCTTGACAGAGGGCTATGTGGACAACTTGGAATGACAATATTTTTCAACAATCTGTAACATACTTCTTATGCCTGCAACATCCTGATTTCTATTAATAATTTATTCAACTTTTTAAACATCACTCCTGTGTAAAATCTGAGCTAAATAAGTCCATGGGAATTACAAGGAGTAGAGAAGAGAAAGAGGAAATTCACTGATATAATGATGTAGTATTCTTAATGTCTCCAGCAATTTCTCACAAGAGTAAAGGTATTAAAAGAATAACCAAGACCAGGAATTCTCTGGCTGACTGAGTGCAGCACCACACAGAAAATGTGGAGAAAAATTATTTTTGGTTTTCGTGGTTTTTTTTTTTTTTACAGGATAACATGACAAACCAGGGAGAGACTGATGTGCTGCTTAATACTGGAAAGTTTGAAGATACATGTGTTTTCTGAAAAGTACAAGTTTTTGACAAATATTTGTCACCTGGAAAATAGCACTACTTAATCATCCAGACAAGGTGCTGGTGGATGAAGCACAATGTGCTGCTCCTGCAGAAAACAGGAGATGAGTTACCACACCAAACTCAGATCTCCCACACTGTAGCACAAGAACATGACTAATACGTTGGGTCAAAATATTTACATTTGAAAATATTAATTTGTTTCTTCCCAAGAGGTTCTCTAAGCCTTAATGCATTGCTATTTTTATTTCTTTGATTCATACCCTGGTAACTCTAAACAAACATGCGCTTGCACATTTACAGCCTATCTAAACATCCATTAAAACCACGTATCGTGTAACCCCCTGATTCCTTTTCCTATCCACCTTATCATTTGAATCTGTGAGGTGGGGACACATCTGACCTACTTGGTGGTGGAGCACCTCATTCCATCTCCAGAGCATTCAAACCCCAAGAACATCCGGGTACTTCTCTTAAATAGAATTTCCGCAAATGATTTCTACCCGAGAAGGATGGCACAGGGTTAGACTTGGAGACACACATTGCTATTTTCAGGTAGCTAACAGAGAAAGAGGCAATAGGGAAAAGGGGAGGAAGCAAACTCCCCTTGCATGGTTATCCTCTGGCTGTTCTGGGTTTCTGGTGATCCCAAAATAAGATCCCTGAGGCTTTTTCCCCTGAAGAGACTACTGAGTTTGTAGACTTCTCAGTGGGTTGTCTGGATAGAGCTGCAAGCAAAGTGCTGAGGCTGGCTGCTTCAGAGCGGTGACAACTACAGATTGAATTGGGGTTATTTCAAGGCATCCATTCATCCTCCATCACTGTGTCTGCCCACTTTTCACTCAGCTAAAGCCTGGCATCTCTGTGGACCACCTCACTGTCATTCAACAGACAAGAGCTGTCCTACCAGTGACCTTTTTAGTCTCTGATACCACTCTGAATCATGTCCTTGGGAAAGGGACCAAACCCAGAGGGCAACGGTGTAAAATGTACTTAACAGGTTTTTAAATCCCCTCATCCAAATTAAAAGTGGATTTAGTACTATCCTGGGCAGTTATCAATCTGCTGGATAAAAATTCTAACAGTATCATAGAATTATCACAAAAATAAATGCAATTAGATCCTATAAAAGATACCAGTTCCAAATCAAGCAGCATGTTAAAATCAAATCATATCAAAACCTAGTTCTAAACATTTCTACAGCAGGGAATCCCGTTAGGGGAAACCAGCAGCTCACCATTGTATCAGTTTGTGAGCTCTTTTACAAAAGACACTTCCCAGAAGATGGTCACCAAGAGGCCCCATAAAACAACTCTGGAAACTTGAGAAAGGTTCCTGATCCCACATCTGTGGGGTCAAACCCATCCCACCAATGCCAGAGCAGCAGAGATGTGCAGTGGGCCCAAAATCACAACAAAAGGACTTAGATACCAGGTTTGAGAGTTGGTTTGTATCTACTGCACACTTAGACCACCATTTTGTCACTCAAACCATAATCTGCTACTAAGGAAAAAAATATTTTAATGCATTAAGTCAGCTCTTTTGATGCATCCCCAAATAGTCATCTGAGATTTACGTGAATCTTATCACATGCCTATTTTGTCTTCCATTTTTGGTAACCACTCCTAACAGGGTTACTTTGGAAAACAGCAACTTCTTCCTACAGGCTCCACTTTTCAGGGTGGTGAGAAGAGCCTCACCACAGTTCCCCAGTTTTCCCCAGCAGTGGTAGGGCCAGGCTGGCTGGCAGGCTCTCGCAGCAGCGAGGTTGTGTCGCAGCTTGACAAACGACGCACGACTGGGCCTCCTGGCTGACGGTTTGCAGAAGCTTTTTTTTTTTCCCCTCCCTTTCCTGAAGCTGAGTGGCAGAATGATGGAAAAGGGCAATGTCCCTGCTCTGCGTCACACGTCTCTCACTGAGCTGGGGGGACAACCAACGGTAAAGGCTTTAAAAGCTGCCTTTTTCCCCTCCAATTTCTCCCCCCTGCCCCCAAGCCTCTCAGAGGTCTACACCACCAAACGCAGGGGAGGGCCACGACTGCGTCCACCTCTCTTGCTCCCAGAAGTGACCTGAAAAGGCATCATAAATTGCATGTGCAAGATCCTTATGCATTTTTATAAGGTATAAAGACACACAAAAAGATTTCTTCCTGGTTGTAAGGATTTAATAAATATATTTAGAACCGGTGTCTTTTGCTCTCTGTGAGGGCATTTGGTCATTTTTTTGTTGTTAGAGGATTAGTGGCGTTGATGATATCACAAACACAGTTAACTCTCTACTGTCAGAGGACACGACAGCTTTCAAGGGGCCCTGCAAAGGCAT
>JAAGNO010007536.1:84807-107080 GCA_033439905.1 Ceryle rudis
GTTGATGATATCACAAACACAGTTAACTCTCTACTGTCAGAGGACACGACAGCTTTCAAGGGGCCCTGCAAAGGCATCTCCTTGATTTCCTGGGTACAAGCTGTACTGTTGATATTACCCGAGGTTTTCTCTTACCTGGGGTAAGAGAATCCCCCCCAACTTGGGAGACCACAGAACCTCCTGAAATGGGGATATAAAATAGGAAAGCAGTTCTACTCAAACTGTTTCAAGTTTTGGGGACTGCTGCTAGAGCAGCCGGTGGAAGCTCATGTCTGCAAGACATGGCAGCAGGGAAGAGGAGCAGCTTCCCCTCACACGGCCACCTTCCTGCACATACCACCGCTGCTGGCACGGAGGGACGCTTCCATGGCTTGAGGAGGTATTAAAAAGGAACAGAAAGGAAACTAAATGCATCACCTAGTCTGACAGAAGCATACGGGCCTGGCTTAGCTCCCCAGGGTAAAAAAGATGCAGCATCACCAGTTGACGTTGATCTCACCAACCTGAGGTGGGGTTTAAGTGTCAATGACATCATGCAGAAAAGCCTCTGGAGCTGCAGAGTGTTAATAGTCTACTTCGAAATGGCAGGAGAGATTGGGTTAACTATGCAAATACTTAGAGCTGTCTCCACCTTGCAAAAATTTAGTCCTTATTCTTATGACAAAAGACTTCCTCAGCTGCAAGTGTCAGCAATGTGTTCCTCACTCCAGGTATTTATCTAGTATAATTGAGTGTGGAGTAGGGTATAACATTGCTGAAATGCAATATAAATTAATTCAACATTCATAATGTATAGTCACAAGAGTGTATATTCATTACTCCTCAATTTTTTAAGCATATTTTGACACTTTTTCTGCAACAATCTCTTATTTCCCTGGTTCTCTGCCTGAAAAGTAACATCCAACTAGCCATTTATAAATGTTTTCTATCTATAGCATCGTTATACCCCTATATATCTTCTCCATTTCCATGATGCATACAGTATATATTTTCCACTTGGTAGGAAAACAGATGAGCAATGCGTTTGCTCTTGCAGCTGTTGATTATGCAGAGGGGAGGCTGCTGCAATTTTCCCAAAGGGAGCTTAGCAAGGTTTCTTTCATTTCCTTTTATTTTTTTTTGTGGACTGCCTCTTCAGCCAGCAATTCACTCAGCACCTTTACCATGAAACCCTTGTAAATCGGTATTTGGTTTTAGGCACAGTGCTTAACACTGGTCTTAGGATGTTCTAATTACTGAAGGAGGGGCACCATGTGACAACTTTATAGTTTATTATACTGGGGTGGGCCAAGTTCTAACAACATTTTGGGTCAGGCCAAGGTCTCAAGAGATCATTAAAATCTGAAGTAGGCCACTTGACAGTAAATACCAGTGTAAAATTGCATTTGATTCCTGTAGTTCTGAAAGAAAAGAAAGCCAACTCATTAGCTAGCTGCTCAGGCTGATTTCATACGGTATTATTACCTTGTTCTTTTATCAGACACAATGATGTGTTCGGATATTTACTGGTCGTTGGCAAAGACCAAGGCAAAAAAAGCCTTCCTGTGCTGGTGGATATCAAGCCCTGGCTGGTGATAAAGCATTTATTTTATATTTCACGTCTTTACCAACAATGACCAGAAAAAAAAAAAAAAGAAGAAGAAAAGGAAAAAAAGATCTGCTTCATGAAAGATAAGGATTGATGATCTGGCTTCCATAAAACCAGAATCTTTGATGCTTTGCCCAAAGTTGAAACAGATTTGCTGAGATCAGCAGTTTCAGTTCCCCTTTCCACACAGCTCCTCTGAATTACAGGAGACACTGGTAGTCGTGTATTTACAGCATCTTCCAAAGACATTAAGTAAACACACCTTGGGGCTCATTGCTGTTCCTTCTGTGCTTCTCTAATGGCACTGGGTTAAACAGCAGGGCAGTTAAAAGCTATATCACTTCTGGTTTAGAGGTATATGGAGAAATACGGCTTATTTTCATTAATGTATTCGCAGTTGCTAAATTTCTGTAAGTTTCTAAACCAAAACAAGCACGTACAAATATGTATTTGAAGACCGTTCTACAGGAAGACAGCTAAATCAGACATAAATTAACAAATAACTTTGCCTTACCCTTTGCCCACATCTGAAAGCTATAAATTGTAATCTAAATAAATGGATAGAGAGTCAGAAAGGACTGGGCCAAGCCATAAAGTTTACATCTCGATAGGAATTCCCTCCAAGCTGCTGAAAGCAAATTGAGAATGGAGGTTTTTTTAATTCAATTTAGAGAAATAAGGCTAGGAACTCTTGCCAGGGTCACATACCAAAAAGCAACTTACTCAAAAGTGCCCCTTCTAATACAACTGGGTTGGTATTAAGGTAATTAACTCATCCTTCCCTCATAGGCATTTCTGCTTTTTATTCTGAACTGTGCCTTCACCTCTCGGCCGTGCTGCGCGTGTTACGGTGCATCCCCTGGCAGCTGCTTATCCCACACGTGATTTCAACCCATCAGTGAGTCTGTGGCCACCTCTCACACCCTGATGTCAGCTCCCTGGGGCAAGGACCTTTTTCATCACCCTGCACAACAGTGACTTTGGTCATGGGTAGGCTCAGTGAATGCAAAATATTATCCAGTGATGAATCATTAATGTTGCAGAGGATGGCTCCGATGGGATGACCCAACACAACACCTCAGCAGTACCACATGGGGAAGCCTGTCCCCCTCTCCCACCTCTCCTCTCTTGTTCCTCCTCCCACTGCCTGGCTGGTGCCTCCAGTACCCATTTTGCCCATGTTTTAGATGAGAAGGGGAATAGGAGGAAGTGGCTGGAGGCAAGAACAAGGGGAGAGGAGAAGAAAGGAGAGCAAGCCAGCAGCACTGACCCATGAGATGGATGGAACTGTAACCTTGCAGAGAAAAATAGACACTGGGAAATCAGGTAGCTGGGGTTTGGTTTTGTTTTTTTTTTTTTTTCTTCTCAGAGGCCTAAAATTAAAGGATCTGGAAACACACAAAGCTATGCTTAAGTGAGAAACCAAGTCAATGGAACAAAGCCAATTTAAAATAACTAACTAGGTTTGGTCCCTAAAGCTCATGAGTTATTGGCACAAATCTCTCTCTCTCCACCCCTCTGATTTTCCTGAGGATTACTTTCACTGCCTCATTCTGCACCACTTTTGCACCAGTGTACTCCAAAGGTCCCCTTGCAGAGTAAGACCCGACAGATACTGAAGCAGAGAAACATTCTCTTTGCTCTCACGGTTTATCTTCCAAGTGGGGCAGTGGGCTCTTTTGGTGCCAGAAAGGGAATATCAAATTAATCCAGGAATGAACTGAAGCACTCAGCATGTCTGCTGCAAACCTGGCTGAGCTCAGTCACAAATCACAGCACTGCCTTGTTTTTTCCTGGCTGCAAGTACAATACAGTGATCAAGACACTGTATTTTTCTGTTACAGCTACTCTGTCAGGCTACTAAGCCTGCAAAGAGTTAACCTTGTCTGGCAACAGAAGGAGGGGGAGAAAGCAGAAGACAGCTTGTAGGGTGGAATGAGATCCCTGTGCTATTAAAACTAGTCAGGTCAGTATTGCTGCTCGTTGAGCTCATAACAAGCCCTAGATTTTCCAAGCATTTTCTGTGACCTTGTCTAATCCAAGCAAGGTGCTCCTGTAGTTGGTCACACTCGTATAGAAAGAGACTGGGAGTGAAAGGGAGGAGAGGGAGGGAGAGCTTGAGCCTCACCCTGAAAAGGATTACAGCACGTGCAGTTTTATTTCATGGTCTGCCAAATGCCCCTTGCTGTGTCTCTGAATGGAAAATGGGATAGAAGAGTGAGCTGGAATTTACAGAGCCTTTGAAAAGCAACTGGTGTCAGCATGTGCTCCAATATGCCAAGTACTTCTTTCAATAGAGAGAAGGCCTCTTTTGGCTTTTATGGGGCACATGACAGTAGGCAGAAGACAACAAACATTGCACTGCTGCGACCCCAGCAGAGAGAGAAATCTTCCCACATCTCCCCACCTACGAGGGAGGCAAACAGGAGGAAATATGATGACAGCTATTTTTGTCCTGCACGTATCTCATGGCAATGCTGTAGCCAGTATCTGCTAAACACAGCTTAAAAACCTCGCCTTTCTCAGACAAGACAGGAATGTGATGTAGCTCTGGGTGCTTGGCTCCTCCAAGACTGTGGCCCACTGGTCTGGGTTGTGATTCGGTTTTTCTCCCCACAACTGACAGGGATAGAAATGTTTTTGTTTCTTAAGGTGAAACATTTGACCCATAACCCCCCACCTGGGGTTTCCAGTACCGACCCTGCGAGGTGAGAGCTGGCAGCAGGAACATCGCATCCATTGTATGGCATGACTGTGACCTCAGCTGGACCACATGGGTGGAAAGTGTCTCGGTGATTTTAAAAAATGCTTTCAGCCAAACAAAGTCTTGTGCAAGGTAGTGCCATACAACATGAATAAGCATCCCCTGGTTCCCACCGGAAGGCAAAACTCAGTCCAACGGAAGAGTCACGAGCTGTGAGAGGAGGTGAGCTCTGGGGTGGCTGCTAGGCAGGAGAGGAATTCAGGCAGAACGATACCCATCTGTTTATAGGGAGGTTCAATGTTACTATTCCTTCTCCTTGCAAGCTTTGTTTATTGTTTTTGGAATGGGATAAAGAGAGGAAAATTTGGACTTTAAAATAAATTGTGCGGTCTGATGTACAAAGATAATATACATGACAGCCTAAGACACAGATTATGGGAACACACAAACATATATTTATTTATGTATTATTTTTAGACACATAAGAAGCATGAAAATCCTGCCTCTCCAAGCAGGGGAGTAACTGTGCTCAGGAGCGATTTACCCGACTTCAATAAAAACAAAGTGATGTGCGCAAGGCCCCTTTGCACGAGGCTTTGAGCACTCCCTTTTTGCTTGAAGGGGAATCAAGCCCAGGCTTACAGTACTTGGCTGGATGGTGGCCCAGCTCATTTCAAGGTCTAGCTCTGAGCAAAGTGTGTGCTGCTTCCTATGGGCCTAAAAGATGCACGTGGTCGGAAACTCTCCTCTCTGTAGCAGCTCCCTGTTTCTATGGCAGTTGCTGAGCTGTTAAGGTCTTTAAAAGAATGTCACTTCAGATGATTCACTTTCAATCACAGCGGGCCTAAAAGCAAAGTTAAAAGGGATGTGCATGTGCCTGTGTGCAGGCACTATTTTGTGACCCATGGCAGCCTTGATGACCGTGTTGTTTTACAGGACAAAAAGTTTGGATGCTTCTAGTTGAAGCAGATATATTAAATGCAAAAGCACTGGTGATGTTCCTGAACATAAATATGCTTCAGGAAATGGAAAGGCTGAGATTCTCATGGCAGTTTCAGCTGCATCACACTATCTGTGGTGTAGCTGTTAAGGCGTGTATATTGGTGCACAAAAAAAAAAGGTCTCTGTGAAAAATAAAGAGGGGGAGAATGAACAGAGGAGACAAATAGGTGAAAGAAGAAAAAATTCACCTCCATTAGCATGCTTTTTCTCACCTTTTCCTAGCAAAAACCAGAATGTTTTGGATCAACACAGAAAAGTCAAAAAGGAAAATATTTACCCAAAGCTTCAAATGGCTGAAAGTAACATAAACTGCAGGGCCACTTTCATTCTAGCACTGGGCAGGTCTGTGTCAGAAACGCCCCCCTCGTGAGAATCCTGCTCTGTAACCATCTGACAGGCAAACTACCGTGTGCAAGGACAGGAAAATGCCACATTTAAGTCAGAAAGGGGGAAAAATAACATTTCAAACTAACAGGGAGCTGCAGTCTTTTTCACACTGAAAATTGCCTATAAATAAGTGGTCATTCTGTATTCACACTGAGGCATAAAAGCATTAGCTTCATTGAGAAACCACGATAGGGTAGCATGTTTGAGAGAGTAGCTATGTTGTTATAACTGGAAACAAATACTGGTGAAAATGGATCTAAAGAAACTTGTGTTTCATTTGGCAAAACTCTGACTTCAATGAAACGTGATACTGGGTGCCTTGCAATGGGGAGGACTAGAGTTACAGTGTAAAAGTGTGGACTGGGAGGGGGGATATACCAGAAGGTTGCCCTCACACATTACATCCTAACATTCTCCTAATCTGTCCCCTTCTTTATTTAAAATATAGTTTCAGCTATGAAATGTGACCACGACAAAACAGTATTGACACTCTCCTGCCATTCGCTTGAAATACGGAGCACAAAGGGACAAAATTTCCAGTGAAAGTAAATGATGATGATGGCAGATTTGATGGCTAAATGTGCAACAGCATTCTACAAGGGCTTTGCTGGCTGCTATTCCAGAGCCCAGCGCTGTCAGCATACGTCAAAGATTAAGTTTCTCCACATAGTGTGTAGCTACTGTGATCTGGGTATAGGAAACCGCTCCCCGTGCCATCTGCATTGGCAGTGCATTTTACAGCACGTCCCTTACATTTAACCCTGCTCTTTATGGGCATGCCACATAGGTAGTGTATTGTATACACAGCTATGCAAATATACATGTATATTATATTAATTTCATAGCTATTTCTCCCACTCTGTTATATGGAGCTATATGAGCTCAAAGAGAAAACATGTTTTGCTTACGTCCCTGCTCTTCACCTTAATGCAGCCTTGAAGTCCTCCGGTCTGGAGGAGAAAAATGAAATCTAGAGTGTTTTGGTATCTGGCCACCAGCAGCCCATGTGCGTTCAGGTTATGAGCTTCCCGGACCCTCTGAAACACAGCTCTCCAGTTATTTCCGGCAGCTTTAGTGGGGGCCTGACGCCAAGCTTGCACTTTAGCCATGTCCGGAGTCCCCCCACAACAGCACCACTGTGCAGAGCAATCCCACAGTCCCCCTTTGTGACTTTCACTCCATAACAAACTCTGGTCTAGACAGGACCCGGCTAGAAATCCCCACCTTGCTGCTCCAGCCAGACAGCATTTATGAGCACCTTGAATGCAATGCTAGCTTGGGACCTCTGAATTAATGACTTGGTGCAGTTAAAGCTCTGCTGAGAGCTTGCTACTCTCTGGTCAGGCTCTGTCAGCTTCTGGAAAAAAAAACCCACCTTACTTTCCAGAAAAGTCTTTGTCAACAGAAAATAAACTCTTAAGTTATAAACCATGTCAGGCAGGTGTTATGGTGGAAGATGCTCGATGGGGTATCAGAGAATTGCCTCCCTGATAGCATCCCTTCTGCCAGGCTTTTTGCTGATCCTGCTTGAATTTGGAGGGGAGGGACAGGGAGGAAGGGGGCAAACGTTTCAAGGGCACTGCGCAGCCACGCTGCCTGAATAGGAAACCCAGCAAAACAAAACCACAACCTGGCAGCTTTTCCTCATTTAAAGGGGCTCAACTTGTTTTGTACCGAGGACTAGCTTTTCTTGTAAAACCCAGACATGGGTAGCTCTTCTCTCTGCTAGCTGGTCCTGTTCCTTGTGTTGGTTAGGGAATTGCTGCCCTGCCTTATCACTCCATCCTTACAAAGCACAAATGCATAACCCAGGCCTGTTATTTCAGCACCCCAAGAGGACTACTCCACCTGCACAGCCTCAGTCAGAAGACAAAAGCTTGACCGATCAGATTTAACAAGTGGAAGCCAAAATTCTTTCTTTCTAGAGGCTTCCAGCATGCAGAGATTATTACCGTAGGATTTTGGGAGGCACCTGACATACAATAACCTCTATAACACAAGTCTGGGCTGACGACCAGCACCCCCTCGCTGCCTGGGCTCCACAAACACTGCCAAATAAAAGTAAACCACTTGTGCCAATAAACAGTTTGATCTTTATGAGTTTTCAGAGACATTCCCCATAAACCTAAGGGCTCTCTGTGACTAAGGGAGAGCTTGATTGAATGAGGTTAAGAAATTAACTGAGACCGGAGGACACACGGCACCTTGCAGAGCTGGGACCCTCCCCACCCCAGGCAGAGCTGAGCTGGGTGCTTTGCCATAGACCTCAACCGTGCCACCCTCTCACCCGTGACATCCACCACAGCCGGTGGCTGGAGCCCAGCTGCCCACAGCAATACAAGGCTGTGTTTGGAAATAAGCCAGATCTTAGGGTTCATTATCCTTTCCAAAATGCAGGGTGGGGGGGAGGGAAAAAAAGAAAGAATGGGAACCTTGACCACTTTAGCAGCAGCAGGGCAGTATTTAATTTTCAATTGAGTACCTAAAACACACTTCAAAGGGCATTTAAGCTGACAGTTTTATTTTCTCAGGGAGTAGGAGGAAAGATGAATAAGCAAAGAGTCAGATCTTTCTCAAAATAATTGCAGCCTTGACATATCTAAATTAGTTTGTAAAAGAAAATTCAGGGGCAGTTGATCTTATTAATTAGAGATGCACCAGGACTGTAATACCCAGTTACTCAAAGGCTGCCTGGAGCTACTAAAATAAAATAAAACAAATCTTCCTTCTTCTCCAGTGAATTCAGAAAGTACTCCCCTCCCTCTCCCCTTTCCCCATTTTAAGTAAAAGTCATAACAAATACCTTCGGTTTGGAGGGGGAAGGGAAGAAATGTCTATTAAAAACATGTCATGAGTTCCTCCTCCCACCTTCCACGTTTCATTGCGTTTATGATGGATTGCACTGTCGTACATGTAATAGGTTTTGTTACAAATGAGTGAGAAAACAACTATCTCCGCATTTAAAAAAGCATTACTTAAACACTATTAAAATCCTTTGATGTTGGGTTTGGTTTTTTTCAGAGGAAAATAAGCAGTATTCTTTTTGACTAGGCTTGCAGATGCTCTTTCATCACTACAATAAGTTTTCTTTGCAGTACCAAGCCACATCTGTGCAAAACACTCAGCCTGGCCAAGAGAGGAGCCTCCGTCTTGGGGAGCTCAAAGCCCAAATAGGTGGGAGAAGAAACTCAAGGGGCAGAAAAAGAAAAGCGCAGGGCTGAGCCCTAGGAGGTCACACAGAACATCACTGCCCTTCATGTTCCCCTACCGCTGGCCTGTGGCACAACTTCACAGTTAGGTGGTAGACAGGTACAAGCACAGCTCTGCCCAAAAGAGCTGAGCTGGGGCTGCAGGGACTCCGGGGCTCTGGCACCCCCATGGGATTGGAAAGGCTGTGTCCTGACCGCATAACATCTCTGACACGTTCCCAGGGTTTTGAAGGGCGCTGTCTTCTCCTTTTTTGTTTGAAACTTATATCCAGAGGAAACATGCTCCATTTCCTCCTAGAGTGAAAATCTCCAAGGAAGTAACAGGGCTAGAATAGAAAATAAACTTGCTCGTCCTTTCCTGCCTTAACTCATGATGGATGACTGGTAATGGATAGACAAACAAAACTCTGTGTAGGCTTGTTTGGTCTTAGACAGCCATGCAATCCTTCTTGCTTTTGGAGCTTAAGGAGAAGACAGTAGAAACGGAGAAGCTGTGTCTTGTCTTTTCAAAAAAGCCAGGCATCTGGTAGCAAAGGCTCCTCTTCCCAGCCTGCCTACATCAGGAGATCAAGACTAAACAGAGAGGGCAAACACCAGCTCCTTCTAAAACAGAGACACCCGTTTCAGAGGGGGACCCTTTGCATGGCTGTGCAGGCAACAAACTGTTGGAACAGGGAATAGTCAGCAATGTTGAGCTCCTACAGCTCATTTATTAAAATATTTAGCAAAATATTTGCTCTTTTCATCTCCTTCTTCTTTAATTGAATTACGGCTGATTTCCCCCTTCATTAGCTGAAAGACTTCCAAAGTACCCTTATTTTCAACAGCCAAGAACTGCAGGACTGACCCTGAAGAGAATAAGAACAGATAATTTGGGAGTAAAGGGGAACAAAGGACATCCCACATCGCACCCCTAAAGGCCTCCCTGTCACTCTGAAAACATCTCCTGAACACAGCTGGAATTTTTGGGATCCCGTTAGGAAAACAGCGCACTACAATTCTCAACTGGAGTGTCACCTTCAGTGGATTTTGAGCAAAATTTTAAAGCAGTGCTTACTAAGGCTACAGGACCTGAGAAGACAGAGCTCTGATTGACCACCACCAAGAAGACAGTGCAAAAGAGAGCTCACTAGCTGTGAAAGCATCTGAGACTACCAAAGGTAAAATGGCCAACCCAGCATCATGTGAAATGCTTCCCATGAACTTTGGCTAATGCTTTCACAGCAGCTGAGAAGGTCCTTTGAAACCCAGCACAGATTTCTCCCTTCCTGCTGAGTCAAAAGGCAGATCAGAGCTGATAAGGCTGCGATGGACAGTGCTTACATGCTCCTCCTTATGTGCTACAGTGTATATTGACGTGACCATTCTACAGAGAGCTAATTTGTCAAGAACCTGACGTAATCCTTAACATAAGTTAATTATTACAGAACATTGTTGAGTTTTGGGGTAACAAACATCATATAAAATAGATTAACAGGAATGCACTGGTACAAGAAGCATGAAAAAAGGTGTTTCCTGAGATGCTGAAGGTGTTGCAGTCCTCCCTTTCATCAGCTGGTCTCTGCCTTACTGTCACCCCAACATTTTATCAGGAGCTGCCCATAACAAACTAAGAGCAAACAGCTCATAGCACTCATGGCTCAAGACCAGCTTCTTCACAAGAAATTGGTGATCTTTACATTTCTAACCCTCATTCTTACACAGTTAAACTTGACTCACGCAAACCTGGAAAGTTCAAAGTGCAGGTTTTGTGTGTTGTTTTATTTTTTAAACAGCAGAACTCAAATGCAAACTTTAAAACCAGTCCACTATTTATTTAACAAACAAATATTTGTGAATTTTAAGCAAATGCTGGATTTGCAGGGAGGATTTCTGACATGGTTTTTGAATGCTGCTGTTAGTAAAACTGATCTGAGAGGATATTAAAGAGGAGCAAAGTGTGACTGTTTGGGGAGCATACTTTCACGATGACTGACACTGTTATCTGTCCAGCTGTGAAAATGAGGGGCCATATATACATACATCTATATAGAAATAAATATTTGAAAAATAAACCTAATGATTAAACAGATTGCGATTGGCAGGTATGATGGGAGTACCAAAGCTATTAAAAGCACAAAGTTTTCATATATTTTGTCCGATATTGGACACTGTAATCATAAAAAAACATTCACTCTCTATGGAAAGCCCAGAAAAGTTTCACAGAAGCAGTAAGACAAAAGGCAAACCTTTCTGCACAGCCACGTTGCTTTTCTTGGATTGCATTCAAATGTAAAATGAAAACAAATTCCCATACCCAGGAAGCTGCGGCAAACTGTGGATGTCAGCTCTGAGTCCACCCCTGTGTGTTTTCGATGGAAGCCTCAGTCCAGGAAACTCTCAGCATGTGCTCAAGCCCTTTTCCAAATGTTCTCTTGCAATAGAGTTGTGGACCCTTTGGGGGTAGAAATCCTGACACTAAAGAAGGACAAATGGATGCAAAAAATGAACTGCAAACATCATCTTCCTCTCCTAATGCTTTACCACAAAAGGAAAAAAAATTCCAACTCCACACACCCACCCTTATTGTGATATATGACTATACTTTGTGGGGCAAATTAAAAGAGACTTGTGGAAGTTGCTCCAGGAGAAACTGCCTCGGAGAACACATTGAAGGGTGAAAAGTGATCGCTGTTTGTTATAAAGAGTTATTATTAACAGTATCTCTTCCACAATGTACTTGGGTTTTGCAGAGGATCATCCTTTTGTACCAGAGGTGGAGCAGCCATGGTGAGGTATAATACCCCGTGACATTCTGAAGCCAGCGCAGCAGCAGCGGCGGTGATGGACACAGCACCTCCCAGGCAGCAATTGAAGACTCTCCCCAGTGCACTGTCCAGCACCCACTAACACACAGGAACGCACCTTCTCACTTTCTCAAGGTGGTTCCCATCCATTTCTGACAAAAATTCAGCTCTATCTTACTGTCCCATGAGACCCTCACTTACGCTCTGCCCCAGCCAGTGAGATGGACGGTGATACCACCCTCGTGCTGCTCAGAGTGAACAAGCGGGGGGTATGAACATCCTTCCCAGCATGGGAGCAGGACAGGGCTCTCTCCCCTTTCCATTCACCAACAGGACGCAGCTACAGCCCTGCAAAGGGATGCTGGGGCCCAGGAGCTGGAAATAAACGTGCACCTTAAAGTTGAGGTCCGAGGGATGTCCTCCACAAGCTGAAGGAGATCTGGCGTGTCTCCCTGGCGATGGAGGCGGTTGCCATGGCGACTTCGGGATTGCACACATCAACAGATTTTAACATGTTGGCAGTTTGGAAAGTGACTGTTTAGGCATTCCAATTAGGCTGGATATTTACACGTTTAAAGGTATCACACGCTTAAAATAAAAAATTAAAAAAAAAAACCCACAGGAAAATCTATCTGAGAGAGGCTACGTAGTGCCAAATTAGAAAGCAAGCCCTAAATATAGCCTTAACGGAGGCACATGTGAAAAAACGGCGTCTAAACATGAGGGGGAAAGAGCAGCAAAGAGGGAAAATGGAACTCCTGTTGAAAACAAACAACAAGCTGCCGCCCCCCGGAGCTGGGCAGCAGGTGACACTGCTCTGCTCCGTCCCCTGCTGTGGGTCCAGCCCCAACCCCAGTGTGGGGAGGCAGCCGCAGCCAGGGTTGGCTCATGCAGCTCCTCTTGATCTCTGGGGGAACCTGCAGGTCCCCTTGAAGCTTTGATTTGCAACTGGCCTTCACCTGTGAAATGCAACCAGTTCTGTGCTCCTTGTGTCCCACTGGTTGGTACTGGTCCCTGCTCTCGCCCTGGTTTTGGCACGCCACAGGGAGCCGTGACTGTCCGTATGTGCAGGAGCGGTTGGGAAGGAGATGGAGGTTATGACAGCTGGGCTGGAGCCATTAAATATGGGTCTTTATCTCCTGGGATGGCAGCACGAAGCTGTGGGGTACAAGCTTTAACTGCAGACTTCAGCTAAACAGATGAGCTTTGACTGAGACCAAGGCCGACTGTTCAATTGTCATTTTAAGTTTCAGGCTTAGCCACTCCTGGGAGCATATAAAGCAGTTCACACCTCTCACACCTTTTGTTTCACAGAATAATTGTGTTTATGCCAAATTCAAGATTCCAAGGTGTTTATTTACAATTGGTTAAAGCTAGCGATGTGAAGACAGACCACCAAACTATAAAGTGATACTAATTAAAAAGGACCCTTGCAAGCCTTGACCCTGGAGCACCACTGTGTTTGGAAAGGGTGCAAACTCCCTGCCTACAGACTACGACAGCTCTGCTGCTGTAATTAGAGGGGGGACTTTGCACACTGTTGCTGAGGAAGAGGAAACTGCCTCCAAATCAAGAAAATCTCAAATAATTTAATCACACTGAGTTAGCATCTCTGTGCAGGCAGGGGAGAGGAAAGATCCATGGCCACAGACAACAGCTACCAATTCACAGCTGCTTTCCTCGCAGCCTTGTCCACATGCCAGCCCACATTTTGGCAGAGTCCCCTCTTATCCTAACCAACCAGCAGTTCCCACAAACCCACTGTATGCTCCTCCCCCTTCCCGCCCACCACTGCAAATTCACAGTGTCTGTTCATGCATTCCTCCTCATTTGTGTTGAGTCCAGACCTAATACCTTCCATCCTTGGCCACCTGCCACCCCCAGCTACTGCTTGTACCCTTGCTGTAGTCCCCTCCCCCTGCTCCAGACTACCTCCTAGGTGACATCCCTCCCTTAAAGACACCCCCACATCCTCCCCTCTCTTAACGTCAGTGATTTTCCCAACTAGATGATTCTACTGCTTGAGATTGACCTCTGCTGCTTCTTTGCCTCTCGTCGTGACCTACTTCTCTAACCCTCCCTTCCTCCTGCTTGCCTTTTTCTTGCCATTCAGCATCTCACTCCAGCCTCACTGGAGCAGTGGTGAAAACAGAGCAGCTTTTCACCTGTCCTGACCTTCCCTTCTGTCTCCTCATCCACAACCTTTTGCCCTTCTAAATCACAGGAGTTTTTCATCCTCCTCTCCGGTTCCTCTACCCATCTTGGCTACCCTATTCTCACTGTTTCTTGGTGCTTTCTTCTCCTTGCAGAAAGATGTCCAGTAACCCCACCTTAGGGAGCACCTTGACTCTTGACTGGTCTTGCATCTTCAAGTAGGGCCCCTCTCTCCTCCCCTCCGGAAATACAGTCACCTATACATCCAGCCAACCACTGTCTGGAGAGGTTTTCTTCTAATTGTATCTTGGATGCTCTCCTGCCTTGCACTCAACAGAAACCTTTCTTGCCAAAGTTTCCAGCTACCTGGTCCCGGCCAAAGGTCAGCGTGCTACTCCCTCTGGAGCTTCCTTGACCTATCAGACATCCATAAATCACATGACTGAAGTTGGTATCTCTTGTCCCAGTCTGCCAGCCTCACAACCATAGCCACCCTGCCTCTCACACCTCTCTTAGCTACCATTTCAAACTCAAATGACAAAAAAAAAAGTTCCTTCACTCTTTTGATAGCCTCTTTTGATGCACTGTAGTTGTTGCTGCATCAGCCTCTACTCAGGCTACTCCCTTTCTCCTCCATTGTTTTCCATTTCCCTGTTGCACATAACATGGGCCGACTGTCTCAAATGTTCAAGCTGACCAGCCTCACACTAATGTCTCATGCTCAGTATCAAAAGATTGCAAATTTTCAAACCAGCTCTCCTTCCAGGAGCTCATTCTCCAATGAAAACCCCACACTGACACCTCAGCAGCCCTCTTCTAATCTTTACAACTCTTCCTTATCCCAATATTTATACAAAATCTGGTAACTAGTGGACTATGGTTGAGATCTCTGCCTGCCGTGCTGACCGATACCATGCAATGGTTTGTGTAGGCTGTAGCATCTGCCTGTACCTGCCTCATCCTGTACTCACACTGTGAGCTTCTCAGGACAGTGGCAATCGTTTGCCCGCACTCAGACTGACCTTGGATACTTGTGCTTGACACCTCTAGGTACTCACATTGTGACAGCTGTCTCAAATTAGCCACCTTGACAGCAAAACACAAGACCTTCCCTTAACGTTGGCATAGTGGGTCTAAGTGGCATGGAAATATTTTCATTAGATTTGTAAAGAAAAGAGGATGTAAAATCAAAAAAAGTATTTTTATCAAATATCTATACATGGAATAAACAGAATAAATTATTCATGAATGCCTTTATACTCTAAACCAAGACCTTTCTTTCTTTCCACATACCTTTCCTGTTTAATTAACTACCGTATCAATAAGCCAATGAAATTACGGAAAGTTGCATTTACATAATCAAATCTATTTAAAAATCAATCTAATTAAATCAGTGCATACCTCTAATGTAGACATTTAAACCAGTGTAATCCTTACACACACTGCTTTTAGCTTGCATTGATAAATCACTGTAAACTGATTTAAGCAAAGGATTAAATTGGTTTATGTGCATCTAATTAAGATGTTTGTACTGGTTTAACTAGATCCATGTTAAACTGATTTCTTAAAAGTGGTGCAAGTTTTTTTGTATATAGAAAGCTTTGGCTTCCTTTCCCTTCGCTTCCCTTGCAGGTCCCAACTCATGGTCTATAGGCCATTCACTGATGGGGTCTGAAGAGATGAGAGATCACATGGTGCTAATGACCCCCAGCTCCTTTCCAGGCTTTCAGTCTCTATGGCCAGGAGGAACTTCAGGTCAGTAAAAACAGCAGGAAAGTAGGAGAAGCAGTCAATCTAAGCTGACCTCTGTCTCACGAACTCGGTGATCTGGTGAGGCGACGTAAGTGACCCCAGTGAATGTCTCTCCCAACACCTTTTAGTGCTCATCATCCCACAGCTCTCAGATCCTCTTCTGTGAAAATTCCCATGAATTGGTTAAAACATGGGACGGTTCATTTAATACCAGAACGGCGCCCTGCTCATTCCCATGAAAGCCATATGAGAACCTGCTCTGTCCCACCAGGCTGGGTGTGCATGAGGATCACTGTGGGATGAGAAGGGAAAGGTTTTGCAGTCTGCAGACTCTACTTTCAGTGTTTCCTTATGAATATTAGAAATACTTCTCTTTCACACCAGGCTGCTGGTCCACTGGACACTTCAAAATTTATCTTTTTAATTCCCAGATCAATTCAACTGCAGTTCATTTCAATTTTTGTAGGTTACTGAAAACAAACAAACAAACAAAAAAGCAGCAGCCAGTTTGGGGACAATATCTTCTGATCACACTATCTCGGCTATTGTGTTTCATCTGTATTATCCTGCAACTAAGGGCTTTGTTTGACTCAGCTGTAACCTTTCAGAGCTTCGGAATGAAGACAAGGAAAAGTCAGGAATTAATCTTTATGCTAAAGCTTTTTAAGCCATTTCAATTGCAACATTTCTTAACCTATAATTTGGCATAATATTGTGGGGTGCATCATGCTGTGGAACAAACTGTTCTTAAATTGTTCTGTTTTAATGAGCGAATTTCTTCATTTTAAGGTTATGTCATGGTGAAAAACAGTCTTAATTTTAATGAAACAAATATTTTTCTCTCTTCGTGTTTCTATGGTGAATGTATCAGACTAAAGCCTTGAGGGTGCCGCTCTTTTTTGCAACAGAATGTCTCAGTCATAATTTAATCATTCGGTTGCACAGAGTAAATCTGTAGCCCAAATTACTCTGAAGTGGCTGCCTAGCAGGAGGGACATTTATGTCCATTACACTTTCTGATCCAGTCAGTGGCTAAGCACAACTAAGGGACATGACACAGTTTTACAGCTCCTGCTTTTAGGAAGGTCATTAGACTGACAAAAGAGCACAAAGATGATGAAAAGGTGAGTCTTGAATCCGTTTTGAGCTTATGAAAATAAGCCTGCCACTTATTTCCAAGGGAAACCCCACAAGTTGCATAAAACTGTGGGGTTGTGGGCCAGGTGCTAGGAAGGGCTAAGACACCTGTCTCAGAAATGAAATTTTCTTCTCAAGGCTATTGTCTTAGTCTTTGCATGCATGATACTTCTAATCCGCTTGCCAGCATATGCTCAACGCCAAATGATCTGAAGAGCTATTTAACCTTGTCGCTTTGCACGCAAGCAGAGATTTATGTCTGCAGAACAGGAAATTCACTGTAATGGCAAACGTCTTATGCCATTAAATGGGCTGTTGAACATCGCTAAACTTACTCGGAAGGAGTTAAAATCCCTGCATTGCTTACTGTGATTCATTACAATGATTACTTCCTCCTGGTTTGATTTTTTTTTTTGTCAGAAGAGGGTATTTAGACCTAAAAACCAACCTAAAAACCAACAGGAGACGGAACCTGGAAATCAGATAATTGAAGTGTTCTGCTACGCAGAAAACAATCGGGTTTGTGACGCTGTCCTACCCACAGCAGCAACCTTCAGCCCTAAAACCAAGCACAGAACACTACCTGAACGCCAGCGCACGTACAATTAAGTTGGGAGCAAATCATATGCTAAAAGCTAGTCATGTGCTTACACACTGGAGTGTCCCAGTCAGCAAGACAAACACTTCTGGAAGGATTCAGCTTGTATCTGGAGCACACCCCACCACCTGAGAACAGCACACGTACTTGTTTTAAAATTCCTCCAGCTGCACACTAACAAATGTCATCAGATTCTACAGATGGCAAATCAGGTAGGCAAAACACAGAAACCTTTTTTTGAAAGCCTGCCAAAACAGAATCATCTCGAGATCTAGCTGCCATTTAGCACGCAGCCTATTTGGTGTGACAGGGATGCTGACAAAACTGTGCAAAGCCAACAGCTTCATCTGGCTACGTTTCTAATCAATTCATCTGGTTCTGCAATCGTAGATGAAACCAACGTTAGCAGAGTCCTCCACAAAACTAAATATAGATCGCTAAACACCCTGTAAGATGGTGAAGTAAATCTTAGAAGGGAATCAAGATTTATGCTAATCTGAGAGGGGCTCCTTAGCAAGGAAGCTTTCAAAGCCAGTGCTTCCTTTTTAAGGGTACATTTAATAACATCCCTTTATAAAAGGGAAAGCTGAACTCTGTGCAGGAGATCCCTGGTAAGGGCAGAGTCCTTCCTCTTTGCTTATCTCACAGGAGGATGTTACCTCCTGCTCCAGGACTTCAGAGTTAACACAATACTTAGGAGTCACCTGCAGTTTCCAAAACATTTTGACCTTAAGCCCACTGGCTTATTTGGAGCTTTGTCCTTTGACAAATGTCTCGCACAGCGACAGCTATGGATATGTCTCAGCCAGGATACAGCATGCTTTCCAAAACTCTATGTAAGTACCATTTTAAACCTCTGGCCTGGGCATCACCTTTTGATCGCTATGCATCATAAAAGTGATGCTATATAAACAATATATATACACACATACAGATCTTTATGTACACAGCAGTAGAAACATACACATTTTCTAGATAAGCAACACATACTTATTTATATCTATGGACAAATAAATACCTATCATTAAAAACAACCCAAAATCTCCCTCAGCCTGTTGCAGGCACTTTGTGATGCAAGCGCTGCTCAAAGTTGTGAAACTTTGTCACTGTCGTTTATTTGGGAAATAAAACCCTGCAAATCCTGCTGTTCACCCCATTCCTCGCTCTGCCCACTCCTCAGCACTGCCTCTAACCCACTGTAGCCTAGACACTATTTTACCACCCTCTTAACCTTCAAATCCCAAGTTCATTACAACAATTTGCCTTCTGGCTCCCTGCCATATTCTCTGTGCAACTCAAGAACCCTATTTCATAGATACCTCTGGGAGTTTCTTTGTGGCAAGGGGCACTGGCAATCCCCCATACAATAAGCTTTTCTTAGCTTTCATTCAAAAGTGGAGTATCTGAAATTCCAGTACCTTATCTCAAACCTAGAAACTTTCAGGACTAAAAGCCATTTGTTTTTTCTTTTTTTTTTTTTATTCTCCTTATTGCTCTTGATAGATCCTTCATTGGAAAGGGAGATGGAAACCCCGATTGTCTCATGAAGCCTCTGTGAAGATGTCGTCCTAACTCCAGCTTGTTAGAGAGCAGTTTAAGCCATGGGACCCTAAAGCTTTATATCTCTTCCTGGGAGCATTAGCTTTAAGTACACCCTCTCTTGATAGTCTTTTGCATATAAATGTGCAATCCCTACCTGAAAGTTACTGAATTCTTGGCCTTAATGTTTTTCTCTTGTTAACCAAGTTTTCACATTCTCTTTATGGGGTAAAACCCTCTTGCCATTTTTCAATTTAACACCTTTTGATTTCCATGAGTATTTGGGCATCTGTATTTTAGCAGATGGGGAAGAGATGCTCTCATTCAACTTTTCCTATGCTGCCCAGTCTTTCATTGACTTTTGAGCCCTCTTACTTATCTCCTTCCCAAATGAAACAAGCTCAGGCTTTTCAATTTCAAGCATGCAATGTTACGTTATATGGTATAAGACCAGCATCTATCTAAGCAGCAGCAGATAGAAAACATGAAAAAGAATCCGGAATTGAAGCACGCAGTCTGTACCATCTGCCATAAATTGTAAGAAGTCAATTAAAAAGTTCTTTAGCCAGTATCAGTAATGTGTAATGGGAGCATTCACTTGATTGCTGATGGCTGGGTTTACATGATGTCTCAAAGCATCAGTTGCGAGGGTTGGCAGCAACACAGCATTAGGACTGTGATCATCACTATAAATTAAGTTTATGTTGATATAATTAGCAGTTGCAAGCTAAAGTAATATTTATATTGATCCTAGTAAAATCAATGCTGCACCAGTGAAAACATACTCCAAAAGTTCATGTAGCTTATGTCATGGGATTCCAGCTGTTTGCTTGTTCCAAAAGACAGGAAGATGGAGAAGGCCAGCAGCTCAGCTGGTGCTCAGGGCCTCTGCAGGGTCAAACCCTGCTCCTTTGAGTCCTTTCTCTGCTGAAGGGGGGAAATGGGGAAAAGCCCCACGGAATCCAACCACCAATACGAAGCAAGAGCTGTACAAATAGGAGGGTGTGATGTTTATGTCTGCTGGCTTTTGTTGTTCCCTGACATGCATTTAGAGAGCTTGATACGTTGATTTTGGTGTGCTAAAACGCAGACAGTTGTTCTCTCTAAGCCGGTTACACAAGGATGAGGAAGAGGGGAGCCTGCAGCACTGCCACTGGCTAGGAGCACACAAGACAAGATGGCCATGCTCCCATCTCTGGCTTGCACTTGTGTTTGATTAGTTTGCTCAGGAGAGAGCTACTTCTTGAAACCGGATCATTTGCTATTTGGATTGCTTCGACTCTCCCAGAAGGCCGTCTCCTTGTTTAACAGGCATTTAAAACTTCGTGCTTTTGGTTCTCCAAAACATCTCACAAGACGTCCTTTCACTTTGGTACATACCCCAGTGCTGGCAGCAGTTTACATTAAACCTCAGCTTAATTGCACTGTATAAATAACATTTATACTGCAGGAATAGCTACAGGCCCCAGCCAAGCTGGGGCCCTCTGGTGCCAGCCCCTGCACAAAGAGCAAGTTAATAATAGCCCTTGGAGTGAACAACACAGCGTCTTCACGCCAGGTACCTGAAGTACTGGACTTGCCCGGACAAGTCGCAAGAAACATTTCTGTGACTCTTTGAGGGTTACTGGGGAGCTGCTGTGTTACTAGAAAACCCAGCTGAGAGCCCAGAGTCTCCTGCAAGAACCATCTGCAGACTCATCCCTGGGCTCAAGGCAGCTGCCAGCAGCGCTGCCTCTTACCTGGGTGGCAGGTCATGCCAAGCCAGGCTCAGCTGGGGCTAAGCCTTGCCTTTGGGCTGCACCTCAAGTTCCACACCTCCCAAACAAAGGAGGGGCTATGCAGCAATAGCCTTATTCTTTTCTTTCTGACTGCTACAAACTATGTGATGCACAGAGAAGAGATTACAAAAAAAAACCAAAACAAAACACCAATCAACCCACAAAACATAATTATTTTAAATTAAAACAGCTAAAAATCAAAACAACAACAACAGGGCTGAACGCACTCTTCGAATTGGAACAAAAACAGGAAGCTAAACTCTGTGCTGGCCCAACTCCACCGAAGTCAATGTTTTGCCAGCAAAGAATTTGGCTCTGAGTTTCCCAACAGCAATAATAAAGCAATAGATTTATTGCCTAAGTAAAAGAGCAGACGCTGCTTTATGTATTTCAGTGCTCTGCTCCCAAAGCCTTCCTCCAGGTGAGCCAGCACCACCACAATGACATGCTGCTAGTCCCTAAGGAATGTGCTGATGATGGTCAAGGGAACCAAACCAGTAAAATCAACTTCAGGCAAAACAGAAATCTGCAGTTAAAGCTCCAGGTAAACAGGTATGACAGTGAGAGGACTTGGAATATTCCTGGCAGTTTTTAAGTGGCACAGAGAAGAGTGGGATTTGGATGAAGGGGATGCCATTGACTTCTAACTAACAAAATCAGAAATAATCACCTTTTCCACCGTGTGCCTGCAGGGGTTCAATTCGTGTCACGCTCACAGAAGCAGCTCTGAGAACAGCCCAGCGTCCATGTCACCAGCTTCATCTCACAGCCCACATAATGAGTTTTTTTGCCTGCATCTGCTCTTGCACTTGGCCAGTATATCTGTTGTTTCACCATGACGCTGCTGTTCAGAGAGGTCAACGCTTACGCTCAGGCGTCCTGAGGGGCTCATGTTGCTGTTTGTGGGTGAACTGTCAGGACATGAGGCAACGGGAGGTCTTTGGTGAAAATGCAGCTCATCTGATCTGTTTTTGCCTGGAGAGATGGTAAGAAATGGAACACGAATTCCCAGCTTGTGCAGGTTGTTTGACTTCTTGGAGACAGCAAAGGTGATGCAAGCGTGGGCATGTGGGACACGGCTCAGGCGGGAGCCTGGCACTGCCACAGCCACCACAGCCCAGACCAAAGCAGGAAAGTGTAATTTGGCCGCAGTTCCACCCCAGCATCTGTACCCCCTCCAGAGGGGAGCAGCCATCAGGCTTTGCTGAGTCACCAGGCGAAGATGATGTGGGTCTGCTGATCACAGCCTCCACTTTTTCAGACCAACAAGGCCGCTGATAATATTGGGAAATTATTATTTCAGCTGTTTCAAGATCCATAGCATTTTATTCTCCCTCTTAAAACATAACCAGGGGAGCAATTCTGAGCCTTGTTAATCAGAAACAGTCTTTTAAAGTGTTGCACTGTCAATATAAAACTTTATGAAATTTCATTATAAATTCCAGTTTTAGACAACCAGCACATTTTAATAATATTTTTATATGCAATCTTACTTTTAGCCTTGCTAATGAGAGGCAGATAACTGAGGATGGATCAAGTAATCAAAAGATGGAGCCATATGACCACCCCCACCCCGCCCCCCCACCACCACCCGCCCACCACCACCCCCCCCATCTCCCCGCCTCACCCCCCCCAGAAA
>JAAGNO010007536.1:107180-127831 GCA_033439905.1 Ceryle rudis
TGCCCTGGGTGACCCTGCTCTGGCAGGGGGGTTGGACTCGATGATCTCCAGAGGTCCCTCCCAACCCCCACCATTCTCTGATTCTATGATATATTAAAAAAATAGTTGGTGTTTTTTTACATTTAAAGATCTATTTAAAAACAACACATACACACCCACAAAACTTCTTTAAATACTATGAAGGGATACCAAAGACAACTGTTAACAAGACAGTGTTCCTGACTGTGCAGGTCAATGAAACAGTCAAAACTTCAAACCATGCTGCTCATTCTTACTTTTGGTTGGAAAGATAACAGTATGGAAACGAACATCAGGAGAAGCTCACTCCATGTCTGGCAAAAGTTATCATCATAGCAGCTCATGTTCAGTTACAGTGCAAGGAAACCTATAGCTTCATTTTTATCAGGAGACGGGAACACTTTAAAATACATTTTTGCTAAGAAGTATCTTCAGAATGTTATAAATAACACTTAAGAGTTGAGGGAAGTCATACAGGAGAAAATACACAGTAAAAGCTACACTTTTCAGCTGCAAGCTTTACATAATTCAGCTAACAGATACAACACAGAGGTATCAGGCTACACTCTGCTGCTTAGCAGAACCCTCCCATAAAGGTCAAGCATATTTTTAAAAACACTATTAGCCAAAGTAAGTAGCTTATCAAAAGTAATAAATATTGACACATACCTGGTAGTCTGTTCATGTTCACACCCTGTGCCGAAAGCCCAATTCCCATGTAACTGTAAAAATAAAAACAAAACAAAAGAACTGTATCTGTCTCTTCCTAAAATACATATATATATGTGGAATATTGACAAAAAACACTGTGCTGATTAAACATATACCAATTAAGCTGCTGAGAGTTCATTTCATGGTGGCGTAACAGCAAGGGAGCTGAAAAGTAATTCCTAGCTTAATAGAGATTCTGTCCCTGCAGCAGGTAAGGACAACTTTCTTCTCTTTTAGGCATCCTGTTATCGAAGGAGAATACCAGTACTAACCATAAAGTTGAAATAATGAAGAAAGCAAGCCAAAGGCCATGCCTTGTTTTAGAAGTAGGGGTAAAGCTACACATGGACCAATTTCATCATCTTCAACACACCTAATCATGTTTTGCAATCTGAAATGCAAACCTGCACATTATTTCAGCAGCAAAAGGCATCCTTGCACAGCACGTACCGAAAGATCACGCTAAAACATTAAAGGCCTGGATCACAAAGCAGAACACTATCTCGAGATGTCAGTGCTTGCCCCAGTAACGTTATTTAGCTGTTGGCAATCTACTGGCAAATGAAAGAGGGAAAATATTTTAATAGAATAACCAGTAATCTTAAGTCTAAACAAATTATGGCTATGTGTATGATGTCCAGAAGTCAGCTTTACAAAAGGTAGTTTTACTAAAGTCAGCGTTCAGGCCAGGTGTTAATTTAATAGCAAATAGGAAAATTGACATTAGTAATCTCTCCACCCCAAAATCACACAAATGTAAAGCAATTTTCCTTTTGTTTCTTAAGCAAAAGTCATTTCACGACCAAGATGATGGGAATCCAAAAAGAACAGTGTACTAAAAAGCTAGGCTTTCACCCACTCCCTCCTGCCCAAAATGCACAAAATCCCCCCTCATTAACTAAAGAAAGCATGCAAAAATCACCTAAACCTGACAGTTCCTAATTTATTAAAGCATTCACATCATTTTGATACTAGTTGAAATTAACGTAAACTTGTCATGAAATAACAAACTATATGAAATAAAAATATTCACCCATGCCAGCTTGAAAATAGTTTAAGTCAAGCAACATGAGCTTTGTGTTCCCATCTCAGAAAACCCAAGGAATTTTTAAGCAACTGTTCTACGAGGATGTAAGGTTAATTTGGTTTTTAAAATACATTTCATATAGAATGAAATTGAGCAGTAAATCTCAGAAGTCATATGCTTAATTGTGTTCCAGGCTTTCTGCTTTTTCTATTGATCACTTCCAACAGTTACTTTGGCTGCCTCTATGTTTGGGATTTACAATGCCCTCCTCAAATAATTTCTAATGCATACCACCACCATCCTCTCCCTCCAACATACCAACACGAAATGGTAGAGCTACGTAACAGAACCATCTATAACAGATACTGAAATGCTGAAGCAAAGGGCAACAAACAAAAGGATTAGTATTTGCTGCATTGCTAATTACATTGCTGGGGCACCACTGCAGCAGCAGAGTCAACAAAACAATTATAAATGAAAGCAACAAGTGGAACCCCCTTGTTTTTGTCTTACATAATAAAGGCAAGATTGTTATTAGCATCGTCTGGAGTTAGATGCATGAAAGATTCTCATGTGAAGACTGTAAATCTATTATTGGGTAGTGTTCTGTTATGGAGAATTTATTACAGAAACAAAATTTATTTTAAAAATAATTTTAGATAGCTTAAAGAACTCCACTGACTGCAGTGTTGAGTCATATTCAAAAACCCTTCATACCAAAGTTTCATTTCAATTATAGAAGAAACATTAAGGTTACAGAAAAATGTAAAATGCTAGACAGAAAACCATCCTTTAGGCAACATTCTGGTACCACTGGTTTTTTCTCCCTCATTTTTTTCTCCTGTATCTTCTGAGCCTCCTCTTTTAACTCAAGTAATAATTGTAAACACAGATCCACTGCATTTAATACAGCTGGGAATAAGGATTCTTCACCCACTGGCAACAACTAGAAGGCACTGATACCAACTCAGGAAGAAGATGGATGTTCAACAGTATATATTTTTCCCTGTGATTCACTTACAACTACTTAAAATATTAACACCACTTCATCAAGGAGACTTGGTATTAATAGAAAGTCAAGTAAAATTAAAACTTATCAAATAATTAACACATTTACTTTAGACATCTTTCAAAAGGAAAAAAAACCCTATGGTTTGGAAGTGAGTGAAATTAAAGGCTCATCAATTAAGCTAATTTATTATTTGCTATAGTTGATGGATAGCTAATCTCATGTTATAAATACATTATAAATTGAGGGGAAGGACAGTACTGTGACAGGTTTTAGATGCTCTAAGTTCATCAACAGGAGCTGTATTTATGCCAAACCACTACGTGAAACTTTTTTTCTTTTCCTGGCACCTGTAAGCTTCACAGGCTTAAAAAGACATTTTGGCTGGTTTTTAAAGAAGCTTAGGCCATATTTAGGTCCAGAGCCATTGTCTGCAAACAGACTTGCTTCAGTGGGAAGAGTTACATAAATTGTCCGTCTGTTGCTTCCTTAAGGTTCACGTAACATAGGTTTGGTCTAGGAAACAGCCACCAATGGCAAGAACAGGTCCACACAGTCACAGCTAACAGCAGCCCTGGGGAAAGAGAGGTGACCACACCAGGAAGCAGCACGCTCACTCTGACATGTAGCACCTTCCAAAAAGGGCCATGACACAGCGTGGTTTGAGAGACCAGAGAGGGTGAATAATGGTGTGGTTCTGATGCCGCCTCCCTCATCACTTCCCTCCATACCTGCAGCCGGTGCCTCCACCTCAGCTCCCTACCCATAAACATCCTTGGCTACTGTGGCGAGAGAATCATTTACCCAGGCAAACAGAAGGAAGTGGCTGGGACACTTTTTGTTAAGAAGCTCCTCTTTCTGAGCCCTTTGGTCCCACCAGTTGCTCCTCATCACCTCATTAAAGAGCTCAATTCTTACAGGAGATCATAAAATTACAAACACCACATACAACCACTCATGGAATATATTAAACCAACCTGTAAGAGACTGAAGAAACTATAGCTGGAAACTGATTCAGAGTGCAGCCAAACTGGCATTAAGGACCAAGAAAGCAAGCACATCTTACACACTCTTAATTCTTTATTTCCAATTGTATTTATGCTCGTTCCAGTTCATTAAAGATTACCATTTCAGTGTTTCAGCACATCTTCTAGCTTACATTTCACAACTGCACCTCATAATAGACATTTTTGGCAATACTACAAAACTACAGAGTTTAAAATTTGCTGAAGATTCAACTTTTTGCCACAAAGCAAAATAAAAGTGACAAAAATACAGGCACTATGACACTTATTTTTTTCCACTAACAGACTGAAAAGACGAGGATTTTCTGCAGTGAAATGTGTAAGAAGTAGCAAGCTCACAATAACTGTTTTCTCCTCAAGTATCATTTCAGTCAAAGAGCTTAATTCACATTTTTGCTGGAGCCTGAATTTTCTACTTGGATGCCTGAATAGACCAAGTGTGAGAAATACAAAAACAACCCAAAACCAAAGGGAAAAACCAGCAGTAAAAAATGGTACAGAACTGGAGACATAAAACATAAGGAAAAAAATACATTAAAAAAAAAATAAATCACAAAATATACACAGTTCTGATTTTTATTTGAAAGTCTTCTTAGACCTTTTAGCCACTGTATGGAAAACCTTTCAATATGGAAGTTGATAATAATCAGAATTCAGGTTAATTATATCCTATCTTGCCCATTGCATAAAGAGGAATACAGAATCTCAAAAACTACCAAATAACAGGTACCTCAGAAAGCTTACTAGTGGTTAAAGATAGATTTACACAATAAATAACCACTCTCTAGTTAAAAAAAAAAAAAGTAAATTAAATATTCTATACTGTATTTATAAGGACAAGTAAAATAATTTATCTTATCTTTAAGTCATGAAAAAACCCACATTAACAGCCTCCCTTCTACAGAGACTTCATAAGCAATCTATCTGCAAAGAGTCAAATTCCTTTTCACTTTCACTGTGCCTACATGTTCTATTAAAGGCAGCATAACCTGAGGAGCTGCTATATTATGCTTCAAAATCCAAGCTCTTTTGGTGATGATGAAAGTAAATAATCAACCTGGTACCTTATCACCTACATGCGCTATATATATACGTATATATATATAAAGCAACTTCAACCATTCATTGTTAAAACATAAGTTACCATAATATCTGTACAAAACCTAAATTCAAGCGCTAACAGATTTTTACACCATAAATAAGGCAACTGATAACATCCTGATGTTTCAAATGCATTGACTACTAAGAAAAACAGAATTAACACACTGAAAAAAAAATGTAGACAGTTTGGTTTACTCTCATGTTTGTACCTTAGAAAAGGGTACGAGTGGGAAAAACTGCAACATCTGGAAGAATCTGAAGACTAAATGATCTTCTAAAGGGCCTTTGTAACTGACTTGCAGGGACATAGAAAGTTTAAATCATGTTCTCCTACAGTTTGCAGTGTCTTCACTGACATTGTACTAGAAGGCCAGAAATACAGCACGGTAAAAAGGTATCTAAATTTTATCTTTAATATAGTTACTCTGCATTAAAATTTTGTAGGATTATGCTAATTCAAGATTCTTATTGTCTGCACAATCACAATAAGAAATGAGCTGTTAAATTTTTCCCCTATTTAAATGTTTCAAAATATGCCATACACAGTTTGAGTCTTTCATTTCAAATTGAAAACAAGTTTAATTTTATGGAATGTTTCCAAGGAAACAGTATTTTGAACATGTTAAACCCAGGTTTCAAATCAATCCAGTTCTACATAGAGAGGAAAGGAAAAAAAAAAAAAGTCAGGCAGTCATCTTGCACAGCATTTGGAACTATTATTCTTGTAATATTTTGCTTGTGATTCCTATAACGTTCCTAGAAAAATTCTCATTTACTGACATCTCTCGCACTGGGAGGTTGCACAGTTTCATTGTGACACTGCTCCCTAAGCACTAAAGCCTTTTTGCGGACCCTACTGCAGAAAAAAACAGTTGCATAGACAGTAATGTAATGTAAGTCCAGGCTGCTGTAAGATTATCATCTATACTCTATGAGAATGAACCTCATAAGACAGAAAAAACTGAAAAGATTTTGCAAGAAGTAGAGACCAAGAAATTAAATATATTCTCTTGACTTTCTTTTTAAATTAGAAATCTTCCTTTCTAGGAAACATCAACACAGAAACAAAACTCTTGTTCCAGTTCCACCTATTTCTGACCAGTTAAACACAAACCTCAAATAATCCTCTCACACATCTAGGTGATGTTCCTTTCTGTCAAATGGCTGGTCTCCTACACGGAGGTGAAAAACGAATTACTGCTACAGTTAAGAAAAGATACACTTGCTGATTCATGATCCAATCTCCTCTTGCAGCTGCTGCAATTCCAGTGAGGATGCTAATGCAAAAAAACTACTTCAGACTTTATCAGATTCTGTTCTATACACAAGTACTCTGCTAATAACAGCACATGACATCCTTATATGTAAATAGAGACCAAGGGAAGTTTACACATCACTGTCACAAATGCCCATTATTGTAGTAACTGCTGAGGACATACCAAAGCTATAAAAATACGTCTTAAGTCTTTACAAGGGTTTTACATTAGATTAGTAGCATACAAGAGAAACAAACCAGCAACTGACCACGTTCTGTATTTTGTTTATTGGTTTATGCTTTTCTTGTGAATCAGAAAATGGGTATACTGGATGCTAAAGAAAAAGCCAACACTGCAATAGAAACAAATTGCACTAAGAAAAAGCATAGTTTCTTCTGTGTGAAGATTTACACTTACAAGCTCTAAAAGACAACAAAGCATTTGCATTTCGCAAACATCACTCAAATGCAGCAAAACAGCTCAGGCTAAACCACAGGCATGGGTGTCACAAAAACCCAAACTTAATTCTCATGGTATTTTTGGTTTGCATAGTTTTTCCTTTTTTATTTCTTGACCCCACTTCATGACATACAACACGTACTCCAAGATCCTGTCAAAACAACAGATGACTATGGCCAGAGTTAAAAAGCAGCCATAATCCACCAGGTGTCTAAAACCTTATTAGCTAACACAGCTTTACTAAAAACCATACTGCTAACTGGTGCAAGCTGCTGCAGGAACATTTTCTTTTAGTGCAGAACATTTAGCAGAACTTATATATGGAATACAGAATATCCATGAACATCTGCATCAATCCACACCAGACTAAACAACCGTGCTCACAGAACTGTAAGCTGTGCTATCTGCTAGAAGACTCAAGCCTTTCTAAAATCAGGGTTCTTTTTTTTTTTTTTCCTTCTAGATGTCTTACTACTTCCAATTCTTGGTTTCAGTCGTCTTTAAAAAAAAAAAGTACATCTGGTTAGATACATTACACCTTCAAAGGTTACATACACCTTACTCCTCTTCCAAAAGCACCGCAGACTGTCTAGAAGTAAATGGCATTTCTACTATTTGCCCACTGCAGTAACTGTATTTACAAACCAATGAGTAAGATAAAAAACATGGACAGAAATTCAAGACACTGAGGATAAAGGCATTTCCCCCAGAAGTTCATTTTCCCTGGGAAAGAAACAGACAAAATGTCTCTCCTGGTGAAAGACTGAGAGGAAAATAAAATAAAAAAATAAAATCAAAAAAAACCACACCACCCAACCAACCACTACCAAACCTAAAAGCTTTATTTCAACTAAAATTAAGTAGGCATAAGCTGGTACCATGACTCAAAGTAGCATTGCATCCCTCCTGGGCCCACATGCTCATTTCTGCCCCAAGTTCTCCTCTCTTTTGTTGCCACAGCTACTCATGCAGCAATACGGAGAATCATACATCGCAATGAACCTGGCTGAAAACTAATTTGCTCCTGAGGTCAGCTGTTGGAGAATGAGCTACCCAGTTGGTTTTACACAACCGGCACAGGCACAACCTGGGACAAGGGAAGCGAACTCAACGAGCGTTAAGAGACTGCTGCTTCTCATGGCCAAATTACCACAAAGTCTTTGAACTATGGTTTAGAGTAAGCATTGCAAACATCCAAAAAACACTGCCCTGACTGGAAATTAAAAGATTCATTGCAACAAGCCCAAGACCGAAGTCCATGTGGAAATGGATGATCACTCAGTACTATCGCACCCATAAGCTGTTTATAACACAGAATAATGTAGTTTGCTTCTGAAAGCCAGGCAGCCAAAACCCAACAGGTGTCTAAAGCACACCCTTGAGACAGCTCCTTGGAAGGTGGAACTGGACTATGCTTACACTCCTCAGTAGGAAATGTCAAAGAGTGCAACCTGAGGTTCTAGCAAAGATCACAGATGCTCGACTGAGATTACAGATGACTCCTCACCCTTAAAGAAGGATACCCAGAGCAACAGTACAAAGCTATCTGACTTGCAGTTTACAATGAACTAAGACAGTATCATGGCAAGTACCTTTAGCTGTGTCAGAGGGAAATGTTAACTGGTATCTGAAATAAAACCTTAACTGTGGGGCTGCTTTAGGCAACACCAGAGGACCTAAATATGTAAAAGATTAGCACAACTTAACTTGGTAAAAAGCAGCGTAAGAAAACTGAAATAAACATTTGAGAGACTGGAAAGAGTGTGATTTGGATATGCTTACCTAGCTTGGAGAACGGCCACCACAGCAGTCATTTTTGGAAAGTGAGAGGGCAGTACAGTACTAAAAGATTTAGAGACTATGGCTTACATCTCTAAATCACAACAGTAAGTCCATAGGACTTATCCCACCCTCGTTCATTCCCATTCCTAGACCACCAGTGTAGTTTGCTCTAATTAAGCTTCTATTCCAGAAATATAGATGAAACTAAAAATAGGCACTTTTGCATACAATTCTTATCTCACTCCCTTGAGTACTGTATTAAGAAATTACAGAACAAAAACTATGTACATTACTTCTGCTTCTCTGACAGATCAGTTACAAATGAGGCCTGTATTAAGATCATGCAAAGGTTTAATTTAAGGCTAATACTATGTTTAGCTTCCCCAGCTACACCAGAATTTTTGACGGTACTTGCTGCAATACTTTGCATTAACTGACAGATATATATGTATGTATTTATTTTTAAATTAACTGGAGATTTTAATAAGAGATGTAGCTATAATTTATTGCAGTTAATACTCTCCCCCCTACCATACTTTCTAATCATCACCTTGGTACTGTTCCCCATACTTACACCCATCACTCATCTACTGCTATCACCTCCAATCACTCACATCACTGTCCTCAATGTTCCATACGAAGACAAACAAAAGAAAGCAAGAGAGTATAAAAGGAGAATGTAAGTAGAGATCCTCAGGCTGCAAAAGGAGACATGAAATTACAAACAGAAGAGATAAAGAACAGCAGAAAATATTTACAGAGCAACATGACAGCCAGTTAGCACTTTTAACAAGAATTTTAAAATATTTAAGGTAATTATTTCACATATCTGTACTACAGCAGCACATAAAAGATCCTGGGACTCTTCACACCAAATACTATACAAATACCAAGAGAGTTTTTGTTTGAATGATATTTCAACCTTACTACTTTTATTAACCTTCTCACTTCCCTTTTTCTCATCCGTTACCACCAGCTGCATGGCCCTACCACCCCTCAGTGGGGGTGAAGCAACTTCATTCTTCATCTGCCCTGCAACACCAACCTCCATACCCATTTCTTACTTCCTAGTAAGCTGCTTTTGGGCTTTCTTCAACATGTCCATAATGCCTAGAAGTTGATCACCACAAACACCTGCAAATTCAATGTTTTACGCACCTCTGAATTCCTACTTAAGACTGTTACTCCCCAAAGGTAATGACCCAGCATGACAAAACAAATGCTCTTCTCACACACAGCCAACTACAAGCAGCCGTACTGGAAGCCACGCCATATCCATTCCTTGTACTGTAAGAGTTGTGCTCCTTCAGAAAACTGAACTTCGTGACTGCCCCAGCGCTGAGAATCACAAGATTGTATTCCAGAAGCAGTGTCATCAAGTGCTACAGTAGCACAAAAAATAAATTTCCTACACTAGGTTTTAGCAGAGGTTTTGATGGATTTGAGGCAAGTCATACTAAGCAGAGCAAGTTAAGCATGCTCATGTAACACAGTATATGGACTAAATACTTTAAGCTGAGTTTATTAACAACCACAAAAAAAAGGGTAGGAAAGGCTAGTACCAAAGGGAACTCCAAATAAACACCACTAATTATCTACTGACATTTATGGAAGTTGAAAGCTGTACTCCAGCTTGTAGATAGATATTTGAGCTGCTTTGGGTAGTCTAGAAGTTATTTTAAACAGTACTATAGAAATAAAGCTGTAGTGCTTCCAAAGCTAGGCTCAGGCCCTGAGAAGAGATGCTTTTGCAACAGGAAGGTGTTTTAATTAACTATGAGTTACATGTTGGTCCTCCACAGATGCAGTCCCCCTGAAGTCTGTTCCCATTACCAGACTCCACATAAAGGAAGAAACTGGTAAAACCATACCTGGAGCCAGCCAGAGGAAAGACAACAGGCAGTGACAAAGAACTAATAAACCCTAACAGACACAAACTGGTTTCCACAGACCTACTTACACATCTCTGAACTAAATTGCCCATTTTACTTATTATAGAATAATTATTAGTTTGAATGCAGTGCAACACTGAACAGTAAGAGATTCATGCTGCACCTAAAGACCTCTTGGACCTGAAAACAGGGTGCAGAGATACACACATTACATCCACTTGTCAAGTCCTGCTCTTTACCAGCTAAACTACAACCTGGCTTTGGCTCTGTGCACAGTATTCCCTAGCATCCATACTATGTTATGTAAGGAAAACAAAATAACATCTCAGCTCACTACACAACTAATGTTTCATAAAGTGACACTTAAAAAAAAAAGTGTCACAAGGCTGAAGCAAAGTGGTGGACAGCCAGCTGAACAGGAGCCAGCAGTGTGCCCAGGTGGCCAAGAAGGCCAATGGCATCCTGGCCTGGATCAGAAACACTGACCAGCAGGAGTAGGGAGATGATTGTGCCCCTGTACTCAGCACTCGTGAGACGGCACCTTGAGCACTGCGTCCAGTTTTGGGCACTCCAGCAGAAGGACATTGAGGTGCTGGAGCGGGTCCGGAGAAGGGCAGCGAAGCTGGTGAGGGGTCTGGAAAGCCTGCCTGATGAGGAGAGGCTGAGGGAGCTGGGCTTGGTTAGAGAAGAGGAGACTGAGAGGAGACCTCATTGCTTTCTACAACTACATAAAAGGAGGTCATAGCAAGGCTGGTGTTGGTCTCTTCTCACAAATTACTAATGACAAAACAAGAGGAAATGGCCTCAAGTTGTGTCGGGGAGGTTTAGAGTGGATATTGGGAAGAAATTCTATACTGAGAGAGTGGCTGGGCACTGGAACAGGCTGCCCAGGGAGGTGGTGGAGTCACCATCCCTGGAGGTGTTTAAAAAACGAGTGGATGTAGCACTTGAGGCTCTGGTCTAGTGGATAGATAGATGTTAGGATGAAGGTTGGACTCAATTATCCTAGAGGTCCTTTCCAACCCTAATGATTCTATAAGGACAAGACAGTACATATGATCAGTAACTGAAAAAAGCACACCTCCATTTTTTTAAACAATCTCAGCAGGCAACTTCACAGGTCTTACCTATGCACACCTCACAAAACCATTTAAACACCAAAACCTTGAAACACTTTACCTGGAGGTGTATTCTACTTTTGTCAGATTGCCCTAGTAGTTAGAAATGACTAAAAAGCAACACAAAAGTGTGTAAGTGTTAGAGGAGCGATGTAAAATGACATCCCTATGAATATGGACACTTTTTGAAATCCATCACTTCAAAAAAGCTATCTCCCAAACTAAGCAGGCAGAAATACAGTTCAGGAAGAAACGTGCAGAATCACACTAAGAACCTCGCCGTAACTGACAGCAACGGTGCAATTTAAAAAAATAATTGTTTATGGAATTATGAAAACCACAAAAGGTGCTCCTAAAATTGATAGCAGAATATTGCTTAAAATGCTCATTTCTATCATCTTGATTTAAAAACAATTAGATCTTCATAGTGTGACAAAAGCGACCACAGATGTAAGATTTTTCATAGCAAAGAAATCTCCCAGAGATGACTTTTGGGAACAGAACGGATACACTCATTGATGTCCCTACAAGGCAGCAGCAATACTGCTTTCAAAATATCTCTATACAATACTGTAAGCAAAACAAAAAAGTTTCAATCCTTTTTCTGACATACAGAAGGCTTACAGAGCACTGTAATGCTTGAAATTGAAAGAACATGAAAATGAAAGAACAGCAGCAAGAGACACAAAGAAAAGACAAAGGTACTGAATCTCATCCAAAGAGCTACGATATAGTTCCTTTCTCTGGAGATTCATTTTCCTACCTGGACATCAGCATCCGTGACATGCTTGTACAGTACCTGGGACAAGGACATCCCATCCCAACTACAACTCTGAAGTACAACCACAGTATATGCCACAGCATATTGGAAAGTATTGCTTATGTAGTCCTACACAGGCAACAATCAGTGTCTCAGGAATAAAGCACACCCTCTACCAAAAGCAGTGAAAGATGTAAAGAAATGAAAGTGGCCTAGCAGAGATTTCGTTAGCCTCAGCAGCTTCAAAAGCATGGCATCCACCTGCACTTCAAGAGATTCAAAATTCAGATGGATTCTGGGAAGCAGCAGCTGCACTCACTCATCATCTTGTTCTTTCCATCGGGTGACAACTTCCCAGGCACCTACTCAACATTCCCCTTTATTCTTATTACTGCTGACCAACAAGTAGCGTGAAGAATACCCCTCCTTTTTAAAATTGGCCTGACATCCATGAAAAGACTGTGCTGAGGAGGCAAGCTGGTCTGCTGCACACCCCAAAATGTTGCTAAAAACACACGAAAGTCTGTAAAGCAATATAGTCCAAATTCAACACCTTTAAAGGTAACAGCAAGGTCAAACCATGGTCATTCAAACTCTAACTTCTCTGTCAAGAAAAAAAATGAAAACAGGTTGTTATGGCATTTATTGTGTACACAGTAAACACCGCAACCCTTAAAACAACCAAATATCAGAGTGCAACCTCTCATGAGTAAGGAATTACGTTACATAAAAAGCAGGAAAATATGAAAGTAAGTTTTGATACCAAAGGCATGCGTTCACTCAAAGTGATGCGAGACAGTATTTCAAACAGTAATAAATAATGCACTCAATGCTTACCCATCTCTTCCCTTGCTAACAATTTTAACTTCAAAATAGTATATACCACAGGCTGCCGGTATAGGATGCGTAGCCCGAACAGAAGCAGCATCTTTTGGAGTTTTTCCATGACCTGAAAAACAATTGCATTCAAAACAAAACAAAAACACGTTTTAGATAATTGCAGAAGATGACTCAAAGGTATTCATACCAACTACTCACAACAGAAGGCTTATGTAATGAGCAAACAATATACAATATTATAATCAGCCTCATTTTTATGCTAGGCTATTTTCTTCCAAAATTTAAGTTCGACTGTAGGCACCTACACTGCAGCTAAGCATGCTGTGAGAAGTTCTGGATATACTACTATAAAAAGTTCTACAATTATTTGAAAGGAAACTAGAAAATAAGTTTCACCGCAGTAACATAATTGAGAAAAGCCTACCTGGGTTTGAAAGAACTGACTTCTCAAATGTGCAGGGCTTATTCATTTTTATAGATACAACAGAGTTTAATGCTTAGTGCTTCTGAATCAAGTTCAGATACTTTAATTCTAATGTCCTTCAGAATAAACATCAGTCATTACACAGAACATACAACTCGCTCATTTTCGTGTTCCGAATGCTATTTCAGGACAGCATTAAGCAGTGCAGCCTGCAACTGAGCTAATGCAGCTCCTACTCCTTTCTGCTAAAAGGTTCCCTATATATCAGCTCTGCCCCAAGACTGGCCAATGCCAGCTCCTGTCTGCTCCAGGGATTTTCAAGCTAAACCCGAGAGCCACTTGCATTCCACTAAAACTAATTCTTCTGAATGTGTCACCCTCTTCACAGCCCCTTGTTCCAAAGGCAACTCGGAAGAAGGCTTTTGGCCAGCTGACTGGTTTCAGCAGCAGTCTATTCAAGCAAGCTCAGTCTCTCCCAGGAACAGCAAAATCCATCAATTAGTGTGTGAAAGTCACACACAGAGGCATAGCACATATGTTTGGGGTTTTTTTAAAATAAAATTAATTAAAAATAGAGCAAGGTGGAACATATATTGGATCCTGGCAAGAGGTATTTCAGTAAGATGGCAACCAGGAACAGATTGTCATTTCCATAAGAATAATTCACACAGATCCCATTCCCACTCCTCATGTGGATCTGAGGCATGATGAAAAGAGATGACTGTTCCAAGTGTGCTGAACCAATCACTTGGGCTGCGATGCTCCAGTTGCCATCTCCAGTCCAGGCAGGGAGGCCTACTGCACCTGCATAGCAGTCGATCTGAGCGTGCAAAAAAAAAAGAAAAAAAAAACAAACCGCACCACCAAAACACTCCTTCCAGTGGCATTAACACCGGAACTACTGCACAAGCACAGATTAATCATGTCTGATGTGCAGCAAGTCAGGTCACACAGCAAGGAAGAAACTCCAGGAAAATGACATCATAACCAGCCAGAAAGACCAGGCACAGTTGACCTTCGGTCCTGAACCATTAAACACAGGGCCTTCTGGTGTAAATGTGATGCTCACCTGCCTGTAGAGCTCAGCACCAACCACCTCTTACCAAACAGCAGCTCAGTGTTTAGCTACTATACATTACATTATCATTTCTAAGCATACAGAAATCCTTCAGCTAAGATACCCAAGACTTTATGGGCAAAACATTAAAGAGATCCCTTAAATTCAGATAGCTCAGATTAAATGATGGATTAGTCAGAGGGGGAAGGTGGGGGAAAGAAAATACACTTTCTTTTAAAATGTCCTTAGGTTTCCACTTTAAAATAGACTGCAACGAAGTTCCCTTGGTTACTCTGTGCACTTGACAATCTGTAGTTTCAGTCTGAGTCAGTCTCCTTATTTGGGCAAGTGTTCCATATAGAAGACTAAAGTAGTAGGAACTAGCCAAGTATTATTGAAAATGTACATATATTACCCAGCAGACTTTGTTTTGTGAAATCACGATCTAAGTGTTTGGAAACAATACCGATTTAAGGTATTCTTACCACCTCTTCTTGAAGCTAGTCCCCTTCTCCCACCCCCACCCCCCCCCAGTCCAGGCAGCTATTTGCAAGGACAAACCACAAACCAGATTGATTAGCTGACTGAGCTTTAAGAAACTGATCAGATTTTTTTAAGCAGCAGCTCAGTTCCCCGATCCAGTTCACAGCCCAGTCACACACAGCTGTCACACTGCAAGGAAGAGGTCGACACAGGGGCAGAAGTAACGGGATACCTTCCCGGTATTGCCCAACACTTCATGTGGTGAAGCGACATGCTTGGGGAAGTCAGGGCCCAAAACTACTTTCATCCCATTAAAACAGGAGACACCCTAAATTTAGAATGGCTGTCCCTTTAATATCATCTCTTATGAATCCCATTTTACCACTTGTTACGCTGCCTTTATTTGAAGCTACACAGAGCTGTTATTATTTCTAACAGCAAACTCAACAACATTCAGCAGTTAACTGTCAAATATTCCAAATACCTCTACATGTCTCAGAGACTTTCCATGCTATGTTAGATTACTCGAGTGACACGAGCACCAGCTTTAAAACTGCTAAATTTCCTACCAAAATGCTAGTGTTTAAGCAGATGCTGGGCAAGCTTCTAGAACACAAATTAACTGAGAAGCTGCCTTCAGCTCAGGATGTCCTTCAGCTCAAAATGGCTGGAAACTGAGAGGGGAAAACACAGATACACCATATATGCCCAACTGCAGGCACTCACTTATGGCCACTGTCACTGATGGGACATGGAGCTGAGTGCCCCATTAGCTTGACATTAAATACTGCTGCCACGTTCTGTTCTGTAACACGAATCCCCACTTCCCTGCTTGCTTGTGAATAGAAAGGAACTTTCACACCCAACCCTGAACTTCTGAATCAGAGGTTCCAAACACCTGAAGTAGGTCATGTGAACTCTGCCCTGTGTTCCCTAAACCAGACCTCTTTTCATAGTGGCAAGCTAAAGTATTTAAAAGAATAAAGTATGTCTTATTTAACACTAAAAAACAATCATTTTCAGCATTAAAAAGAGAATTCTGCAAACAGAGGCACTGCAGCAGAGATGGGAAAACAGGTGTACAAAGCTTGGAACTTTACATGGTAAGCCCGATCATAGGTGAGTTCAGTTACCAGAGTTGGCTTTGATTAGGCTTTCGTTTAAAGTGTTTAACTATGAGCTGACCATGCTTAAGGAGAAATACTCTTGGTTTTTTAAGCAGTCATTCACACTGATGACTTTTATTAAAAGTCCTCTAGCAAAATTAAATTGATATAAGTTTAAATTCCATCCACTTGAAAAAAAGCCAATTCAGATAAAACCCTATTTGGAGAATTCATTTCAGCTTTCAAAAATGTAATCTTTAAATCTAAGCGTGCAATGCATATGCACCAAATAGTCAAAAATAAGTTCACAGGAGTGTCTACTTAGACAAAAGTAAGCATTTATACAGTTTAAATCCTTCCGTAAGTTTCCATAAGCTGAACCGCAGTTATTTCCAACAGGTGGTTCAATGACTTGCTCACACTGCCAAAAATAAAATAATCAAGGCCTAACCTGCTGCTGAATTCATCATGGAAGTTTCGCAGGCACAAAAAAAAAAAAAAAAGTGCACAAATTACTGATTTTAATTCAACTTTTTCAAAGACATCTCCAAGTTACTGAGGTGCCCAAGACAAGCACGCTACTGAAGGCGCTTCAAGTGCTTCCTGCCAGAAAAGCTGCCACCGTCCTCGTATCACTGAATGACAACACAGAACTACTACTATAGAATCCTCTTCTGTTTGTTACAGAAACTGGGATTTACATTTTGCATTGAAAGATAAAACACTTTTTTTTTATTTTATTTTATTTTATTTTTAGTTTGGCACTAGAGACAGTTCAAAGGCAACTGCCTCATAAATAAACACCTGGCTAAGATTTCCTGGCCTGGGATACACTAGAAAAGGTTCACGCCATGGCAGCGTACTCCAAATTGCATAACTTTCCTCAGCTTTTTTTGGGTAATTGTCACAAGACTAACTCAAGTGAAATGACTAAAGGACTTTCCCTGATGTTAGCACTGATGATTGAGTCTAATTCTGTATAGAGTTTCTTTCATGGTTACAATCTGCATTGAGTCTGTATCTTTATCTCCTCATAGCACATAGCATAGATTATTATCTGCTGGAAACTGAACTTGTCTGTCTAGTGGAACGTTCATATTACACAAAACATTATGAAATCCCTGTTTTTTCAACAAGATCCATGTGCTAATTCTGAATATTACGGACGGACGTAGGAATATCTGTAAAGATTTCTTACCTTAACAGTTACACGTTTTGTGTGGTAGCTGCTTTACACGTAGTATACACCAGTCTAAACTCTGATGCTTGCTTTACCACTTTCCCACAGCTCAGAGCTGTTAATATTACAATTAAGTGAAATGACACATTTTTTTCCTGACACTGTTTTTCATATCTCCCTTACGTAGATAAGCCACAAACATCAGTCACCAGGCCAGTGTTCGTTTTTATCGGCTTGCACAGCTAACTGGCAGCAAGACAGAAATGTCTGTCTGTCCATTTAGAAATAAAAATACCCTTGGGTATTGTCTTTAATACATTACAGTATCACCCATGCCAACACAGATGTATTTCATATCCAGATTTTGACAAAGTTACCTAATCAAAAGTCAGAATCTGTAAAAGTATACCAGAATAGCTCATTATAGAAGGAAATCAGCCTGTGCTAGTAAACAACACAGCAGTCAATGCATCTTCCCTCAACCACCTCTGGATGTACTCTTCCAAGACTAGGATTCTGAGAGGTAATCATAAAAGAGCACTGATCCTCAGGTTTTGCTGAGCCCAAACAAAATTTAGAGTTGTTATGCTGATGCTCAACTGTACTCCTTCCTTTAACACTCCACTGCTTGATCAATGTTTGGTTTTGTGGCAGTTTTGATTAAGCATTCTCTAGGATGCTTGCAAAAAAAACTTCAGGTTCAGAAATGCAGTGCACATACAGCCCAGCTGCATCTACAGCAGCTCATGTCTCCGTACAAGTTGTCCAATAGTATGCAAGAAAATGAAAGGAATCTTCAAAATTACACAGACAGGACCACCACTCCTCTCAAACCAGCGAAGAAAAAATCACTGCTCATGAGCACAATAAAATTACGAAGCTAGTTATATGGAAAAAAAAATGTCTTTTAAAGCTTTTGTTCTGATTGTTCCCCTCCCCCATTTTTTTCAGAGGCAAGTATCCCCAACACATCCAGGGTGGAAGGAAAGCACTGATGTTACCACTGGCTGCTTATCAGCCACAGACAGGAGGAAATTACTCCAGAGAAACAGTTCTGCAGACAGATTATCTACAGAGGCAGCAGAGAAAGCTTAAGTGCACAAGGTACCTATGCTACAGTAACAGAAAATAGTAAGAATTACTTTTGATTACTGTCTTTGTTGGATGGGTCTGTTTTCTCTCCCTTCCCCGAGTATTTTGGTCAAGAATACAACAGATCTTTATCCACGCTCAATGTGCAATTCCAATTTCCTTTCAACAAAAACATCCACCATTCTTCCACAACTACTTCGATAACTTCAGAAGCACTGGAAGTGCCAATATTCCACAAGATACTTTGAATGCTTTCTTCCGAGACCTCTATTTGCAACCTATTTGTAGAAATAAACATTTCACAATCTCTGTCACATTCTGACTTGCTGTATTTCCTTATTCTTCTCACTGAACCTCCTAATATTCTTCTTCCCTTTTATTGTATTCTTAGGGCTGAAGGATCAAGGAGGGAGAAAAGGCAGCAGATGTTTTGGTGTTTTTTTTCCCCCAGTCCTGAGGCAGGAATGCCCTGATACCATTCATTGCTTAGCCCAGTTAGCTACTTCAGGTGCCAGGCTGGTAACATACACACGGGGCTGCCCTAATAGCCACCTTCAGTAAATTACGGGAAGAAAAGATGGGCCACTTAAGAGGCCAATCGCTCCCATTTGCAAATAGGACAAAGAAAAACGTATATATGTTATATTGGCACCTCTCCTTTTCACAGTCCTCCGGGCTAATCTGGGAACTCTTCAACCTTCATCACTATTATCCAAGAGCTAGAGTAAAGGTGTTTTATTATAACCTGGTAACCGCGCTTTATGACTTCTGGTAGAGTATCCACAGTATTTCCTATGTTACCTATACTTCAGAAACATGCTGACCCTCTTGTAATTGCTTTGCGGTAATTTATTTCTTTTTTTTAACACTGAGGGAAAACGGGGATAGCACAAAAAGCTTGAAAATATACTTCAACAATTACACTGACAGACCAGAGAAGTTCTGTCTCTAAATTCCAGTTCATGAGCAAAAAGAGTTGGTCAAAGCAAAACAGGCAGAAGAACTTGATGACCATAAAACTATGATCATCTTAGAAGAAAAATAAACACACACACACAAAAAAATCCAACCACAAAAACACACCCGCCACCACTAAGCACCAGAAAATACAAAACGCTTCTAAAAATATAAGGTCATAAAACACTGAACAAAAGCCAGGAAACTCGGAGTTGTGTATTAAATAACATGTCCTTAAATCACTCAGTGCCTCTCAGAAACCTGCTCTGGAGTCATCAACCTTCTTTATTATCTACGTATGGTGCATCAAACTTAGCATATTTAACAGAGTATTTTGTATGTAATAATAAAGCCTCTCTATTAAAAAAAAAAGTCTCCGAGAGTACATTTAATCCTTTCATGGCAGCCAAATCCTGCCATGTGTTTGTGTTGCCGTTTTCCTCCTCTGATTAAACAGTAACATGTTTATCGAGATTTCACTTGAATTTCTCCACTGTAAATTCTGAGAAAGGGTAATTGCAAGGTTGTTTTTCTCCCCTCCCATTACATTCATCTGACTACAGACTGACAAAAGATCCAGTTCTTCACAGCCAGCTCAGAAGTGGTTTTGAATCCACAACACTTCTACTTCAGGAGTGGGGCCTAGAGCACCAGATGTGGCTGTGTTTTTTCAGGTCAGAGTGTACGCTTATGATTCCAGGTTTCACGACATTTCATAACAATCAGTGCAAGTTTTTCTTCTATTGCCTCCTACTGATTTATACAAACGCATACTCCGATGTTTACTTTTCTTTGAAAATCGGTAACTTTAACCATGAAATGCCTAGGCAGGAAGTTATAAAGTCACTTTTACTAATTTTGTCACTATTGTCACTCCTTCCCTCAAATCACTCTATAGTCTGTACAATAGTTAGGCATGTCTACTACAAATTACTTTAATTCCATTTTTCACAGTTTAAAAATGAACCGTGTTTTTCTCTGTGCTCTCCCCTCCCGTCATTTCCGCGTTTAATAGCTTAACGCTGGCTGCTCTTAACTCCATTTAACCCTTGCTCTTCTCGAGAGAGGGAGGGGAAAAAAAAAAAAAAAGCCACTTTTCTCGCTCATTACCATAAACAGGACACGTCATGCCGATTCTCCTTTATTCTCCTGCCTCAGCCCCAAACCTTCTGGTGATACCTGAATCCATGGAGGAAGTCTCAGAGTTTACATAATGCCCACTCCAGAAGCATAAGGAGGCGGGGGCGTCCCCTTGGCCCCACAGCCCCTTGCCCCCCCCCCCCCCCCCCCCCCCCCGCCCCGGGCCCAACAGGGGGGGGGGGGGGGGGGGGAAAAAAAAAAGAAGAAAGAGAAA
>JAAGNO010007536.1:127841-142900 GCA_033439905.1 Ceryle rudis
ACCCCCACCCCACCCCCCCCCCCCTCCTCCCCCCCCCCCTCCCCCCCCGAGCGGCGGCCACCCCCGGCACTAAATCGGGCGCCGGGGCTCTGCCACCCCCCCCCCCCCCCCCCCCCTCGCCACCCCCCCCCCCCCCCCCCCGTACCACGGCACAAACAGGGGGAGGGGAAAGGACAGAAAATAAAGCTGAAATAAGGAAAAACAACACCTTTCTTTTCACGCTGGGGGCAATTAAGAGGGATCAAAAAAACAGAGAAGGAGAAGAAAGAGGGAGAGGAGCGTGTGTTGTTTCCTGTTATTGTTACTCCTGTGCCCACTGCCCGACGGAGGGGTCGGGCCCGCTGCTCCCCGGCCCGCGGCCCCCGGCCCAGGGAGGGCCCCCTCGCCCCGCCGGGGCACGGGGGGTGGCGGGGGGGGGAACCCGCCCGCGCGGCCTTGCGTGGTGCCTATGGCAGAGGGTGTGTGCGGAGCTGAGGGGGGTGCTGCCGGGAGGGGGAGTGGGGTACCAGGCTACTTAACAGGTGTATAATCTTTCCATGAGCAAAGGAATTTGTCAGCATTTAAAGGGGGCTTTTAGATGTTATGGTCATTGAAAGTGTTTTTAGCTTGCTCAGGATCCCTTGCTGCAATAACCAAGACATTTCAGATCCCCAGCCAGCAGTTACACTGCTCAGCAGAGCCTCGTGTAGATGCTGCCTGGCTGCAGTATAGATTCAAAGGCTGTCTCCTAACACAGCAAATTACACCTCTTCCTCTGTTAGTAAGCAAGCAGGAGCACAGGGTGGCAAACACGTTCTGCTGCAGGAAACCATCCCTGCAAACCAGCCTTTCCAGTGCTCCAAACTGGGAACCATTAGGGTTTTGCCCACAGCGTTCCCTGCAATCTCGGTATCTATCCAATGTGAAATTCAGAAGTTCCTGTGCTTTGCACAGGGAAATGCCACTGAGTGGAAGCGACGGGTCTGCTGTTTAGCTAATTATTCAGGCAGAACAAGTTCATGATAAAAGCATTATGCCAATATGAAAAAAGTGAGGCTAATCACAAAGCACTTCCTGCTTGGGAAGAAGTTGGAAGGAAGTCTGTAAACAGAGACCCGTGTGACCCCCAGTGTCCTTTATTCTCCCCACATATCTCAGAGGTGAGACATGATACATTCCAGCGACGGAAAATGAGGAGAAGACCTAGACATGGACACACACAGAGACATTCATCATGCAGGAAACTTTGCCAGCATTTAGTGTTCTCTATGCTTAAAATGTGGAGGCCAAAGTAGGTAAATTTAGGACTGAAACAGGTCCTGCTTTCTAAATAAGATGCAGCTGAAAAAATGCCCAGCCCCATGCAGACAACAGGTTTCTGCCTAAATAGAGACAAAAAGAAATGACCACGAGAAACCACCGAGGACTCTGCATGGCAGCCAGTTCCTGCAGTCAGGAGGCGGCTCCATTGCCGCGCGGATATTTATCCGGAGGATGTTCATGAGCATCTCTAAGGATCTGTTTATGCTTGGAAGTTGCCGTTGCTCATCTCTGGATTAAATTTGACTTTGTGTGTGGATAAAAAGCCTTTTTCTTCCAAATCACAAATATCCTGCTTTCTTCCCTTACCCTTTTTTTCTCCTCAGATGATCTGGCAGTCTCAGCCTGCTTGAGCTGACTGTTGGAAGCAGATGTATTTTTGGCTTGGAACAAGCTCCTCTGCAACAGGCTGGAGATGGACACGGCTCCATTTTCTGCCAATGGCTTTGCTCCACTGCACGCTGCTCTGCGTACCTGCTCGACTCCAGTGCTTTGAAGCTGGGGGAATGAGGAAGGGCTGCTCAAGGAGGAAGAAATGAAGGGCTGGAGGGTTCACAGTGGGTGCCGGGGCTTTGCCATCAGGAGCAGCGGAGTGTGTGATTTCCACCCCTTACCCCCCCATCTGCCTTTACACAAAGCCCCCCTTCCCAGGAGGGTGAAAGGGCATTTTAAAAATACAATTACGAAACTGTTGGGATCAATACCACGAGGCAGATGGATAGCTCAGCAGAAACAGATAGATTAGATGGCGAGATAAAATAGATTAGTCAAATTGATCCAGGGCTGGTGAGATAAGGCCCTTCCGGAGCGGGTGGCAATGGTGTACAGGAAAGATGCCTCCCTGACCCCTGCTCTCCTCTGCTGCTTTCCCATCCCCTCTCCCTTCATCCCACTTCATGCCACACTGAACCAGGACAACAACAACAAAAACAAGAAGAAAAAAAAAATTAAAAAGCAGATATAAACACCACTAGGCACTCAAAGCCCTCTCCCCCCATCCTCCCCCCCTTACCAGCTGCCAAGCAGGACCTTTCAGCTGGGTGCTTTTCTTCTCCTTTCTAAGTCAGGACCCAAAGTTTGCCACTGACAAGAAGGACAATAGAAAGAGCCGGGAGCTGTGACTTTGAGTTCAGCAAAAATGGAGCCAGCCGCCGAGTGCTCCCCTTCCCGAGAAGAAACTTGGTACAAAAATATGGGCTTGAATTATCCAGGTACATCTGGGAGAATTGCATGAAACCCCGTTTTCCTGGGAGGCTTGGCAGAGGGATGTGTGCTGTATGTACATATTATAAGTGTACTGGCCTTTCATTTTCATTGCAACATGTCTGCCCACACACGTTGCTCTTGTTAGACTGTTGGGAATGACAAATCTACCCAAATCCACACCTGTCCATCAAAGCACAAGGAAATAATAGCAAATATTCCTGTGTATCGCATAGTCAGTTTACCGTTACAGGAGAAATCTTAACTTTTGGAACACTTTTGAGTGCGAAATTTCACAATCGCTACAGCTTTCTATTTAAATTCCTTCTCCTCCTTCCTCCCCCCACCCCCCCAGGCATAAAAGAAGAGAAAATGAAAAATCCAGAAACAGTCTGCTTTTATGAACGCAGTTCCATCAGTGATGCTTGTAAATTCTTTTACCTTTGGCTATTTGGCTCACATGGCCGACGTGCTGCACGTTACAAAAAAGCCACTCTGGAGACGAGAACAAACCTGTCACTTCTTTCGATCCTGAACTGCCTCTGCCCTACAGCTTGTGCCACAGCCAGGAATAAATGGATGGGCATTCAGCGAGGCTGAGGGGAGACAGCCCAGCCTTGCTTTATGCTCCCAAGGACAGAGGCCTCTGCATTCAGACTTTGCCAAACGGTCAGGGCTCAATTTATCTAACAGACTTAACGAAGAGCCCTATTTTATGTTGCAGCAGTCCATGGAGCTGCATTTCTCTCTCTGCCCTCCCTGTTGCTTGTGTCTGCAGGCTAATGGTTTTTCTTTCTTTTGACCTCATGGAGAGATGGTTTAAGGGGCTCAGCTGGGAGAAAACTAACTCTGCTGCAAGAAAGAGAGGCACTGGGGGTTGGTTCAGCCCTCTGAGGTGACTCACTGCCGGCTCAGACAGCCAGATGGGAGGGGATGGGTAGCAGGGGACAAGAGAGGTAAGGGAGGAGTAACACTGCCCCTTTGAGCGGCTCATAGGTGATTAGCTTAGCTTAGCTACAACCTTAAATGGCACTCTAAGCCTTAAAGGGTCCAAACCAGGTGTCCAGCATGAAAAATTGATAAATGAGATCCCTGATCTTGCAGTGAGATTTGTTACTCCCTTATATAACAAGACCAGATAGAAAAATCAAAGTTGTTTTAATTTCCTTACATAAAATAAAAAAGGGTTGAGTTTATCAGTTTTCCTTTGAAAAGAAAGGCTGTACAAAAAGAAAAAAAAAAAAGTCCCAAGTCAAATTACTTCTATCCAGAAATCTTAAAACTGCAGAGTTACACGGCGCTCAAGAGACCCTCATCCAGAGCTCTGCTCCAAGACAGGATCAGCTGTGCTCAAAGTCTTCCCTGACAAACATTTCACTGGCCTCCAATGGTGAAGACGTTGCCCTAGGAAGAGGTTAGCCAAAAGTCTCATACTTCCACTTTTCCCCACAGCTTAGGCTGCTTAAACCACATCTCCCAAACCACCTGCAGTTGCTGTGAATAGAGACAGGAGCTGGTTTAATCAGGAAAAGACCGTGAAGCGCATCGCAGAAGACCTGGATAGTCAAAGCCCTTCAGCAGCACAGGCACATGGAGGAATCTGCAGTGTGGCAGAGCAGCCACAGCGAGGTGCATTTGGAGGACTGGCCTCAATCATTTTGGGTTTTGAGAGCCAGTTCTGTTTTTCCAGTACTATCTCAGCCATATCTAACAGGTAGGCGCATGTAGGAAGCCCATAGTGCTCACCCTCTATCACACATATGGATTGCCACAGTATCCTGCTGGTAGAAATGTTAATGCATCAGTAACTTCAGTCACTGCCTGACTTGAGTGGCCGATAGCCCAGAAGGTACAGAAAGTGGCTTTTGCCCCTGGGTAGAGCAGAAGGATGCAAGGAGTCTCCACACGAGCAGCAGAGTTGCTTCTTGGCTGGTGTTGACTGGCAGAGCAGCGTTCTGTTCTCTTGTTCTCCATAATTTAAGCTGCAGAGAACCTGAGCCATTACATTAAAAATATTATTCATATCTGGTTATATAATAAACTGAAACTGTTCCCCTTTGTACAAATATGGTTTCTATCTGGTTCAGAGCAGTTAATATATAGAAATAGTTTACGTTAGGGGAAAAACGGAAAGGCTGGTCAGCTGTTCAAAGGTGTGACATCTGTGAAAGAAGCCAAGTCAGAGAAGTGTAAGTCATTAAAATGGCCAAGTTAAACAAGATACAATTAAAGCCACTGCTTCCCCGCCATCTCCCCAAAACTTCCAAGTAAGGCTTTATGAATCCATGGGGACCAGGTTAGCCCTAATTGTATCTTGTTTAACTTGGCCAATTAAACAGCAAACTCTCCTCAGAGTTGGCCCTGCCTGCAGATATCGCACCTTCTTTGCTTCTGACTGCTTTCTTCACGTTTTGAAGCGTATATACCATATATTTATATTAGCTCTTGGAAATGTGTTTCTAAAAATGTCCTTTGGTTAATACTGATTGTGAGTATATGAACAGTATGTTCGACTGGATGCCATTTCCCTGGAATAGTGGGAATTGTCACACTGAGCTGCGATGTCCTCACCTATAGACTCAGAAGGATTTGGGAAAAGACCAGACACACCTCTTGCCTCAATTCCCCATTTGCAGCAAGCTGGATCCGAGCAGAATGTCAGGAAAGAGAGCCGGCTTTGAACAGTAATGGTCCTTAATGTCCCCAATTAACTGCCCTGTTTCTTTTCACGGGAGACAAAGGTTAACACCTGAAAGGAAGAGGAAGGAACTGCATTTCCTCTGGGCTAAGGGAGCAAATGTGACAGAGAAATGGCTTCCTTCCCCTACAGACTGATCTTCCCCTACAGACAGATCTTCTCCAAAAGATGGAAGGGAAATGAGGAATTTGTTACTGCTTTTCAGTAATTATACTCAACGTTGGGAATTTTATATGCCCCTACTTCAATTAATAAACCACACACAATGTTTTTAGAGGGCAAACTGGTTTTCTGCCAGCAACAGGATTTTTTGTTTTGATCTATTTTAAAGTGGAGGAAACAGTCATTGCAGTTACGTAAACATCTCAGACAAGAATCTGAAGCTTTGGAAGCTTGTACTCCAGGTTTGCAAGGGGATTACACACTACACATAAGAACAGCTTCAAAAGACCCCCAGGTCAGGGGGAACCCCTAAGTGTCTATTAAACAAAATGATCCACAAATACTGAACTCTTACAGAGAAGGCAATCATTCTTCCTACTTTGGAGAAGGGGAAATGGGCAAACTGACCAGATAAGCCAATGACAGAGCCACGCCAAGCCCCTAAGCAGCATCCCAGCACTACATTATGCCACAAACTGGTACATCCCAAGGGACAACTTGTCCTGCTCTCTAGCAGAAGAGGAGAAACGGGCATCCACAGCACTAACCCCACCTCTGTTCAAGACTCATCTCAAACAAGCATCTCCAACTTATTTTCTCATAAATAACACAGGGACAAGGCTTCCATAACTCACTGAGGAGTGGCAGCTGATAACATTTCCTTATCACTTTGAAAAAGCCAGATGCCATGCCAATGCATATGGGATGGTAACAACATACCTATAGTGCTTTTTGGCTACCAAGAAGAGAATTTGCCTTTGTCCAGGGGTGCAGCGCCAGCACAATCAGGCTCCTGATGAATTATGAATGATAAGGAAACACTCTCTTTAGTACTGCTTTGCCTTCCATTTCTTAAAATCAAACTGCTGCTGATAAACTTGATTAAGAGTACATTTAGAAAATGTTTTGATTGCTGTTTGTTGAAGTTTCCTACACATTAAAATGCTAAAGAGTTTAAAAAAAAAAAATCATGCATGACAAGATGCCTAAGGAAGTCTGCTAAGTAATGCAGAACAGTAATAGAGCTACTGGAGTGCCTGATGAGGGAGCTTCACCTCCCTGTAGAAGGGAATCACCAGATGGCACTGTAACAACAGCGATTTCCAAATTCTTTCTCTAACTGGGCAAGAACTGCTGGGTTACCGAAGAAACAATACCTTCTTGTTGTTGCTGTGAATAAGTAGTTTTGGGGTGGTGGTGAGAAAGGGAGTTATGACAAAACAGCTGCTGCTTCCGATCTACCTTCACCTAAAAACTCATGTTGACCCATGAATGGTAACTCCGTACCTGCCTGGGTGTTGTTCAAGTAGCTCTGGCTTATGTGTGCTGTTAAATAAAGAAGACACCCTAACAAGCACAGTCTCTACGTTATCTTCATTTTGTCTTTTACAGCACTTTGAAACATTCTTTTAGCAGGAAATAACTATATAGTCATATACGTACCTACATATGTACGTGCTGACACACGTTGTTTGAATGAATCAAAACAGGGAGACTTCCCTAGGGTTGTGAAGTGAGGCAGTGGCAGAGCAAGAAATGGAAGCCAAGAAAACTGTCTAATAAACAGCTGTAACAGAAGTACCTTCTTGATGTGTGAGTCACTCACACATACTTGCTCTGATAACAAGGCATTCTTGGAGTTTTGGTTTATGTCACAGTTTCAGTAAATACAGAGGAGATGCCAAATTTGCCTACATAAATCCCAGTGATATCATAGATTTTAATCAGAAGTTTGGGGAAAATTAGACAAAAGGAGCTTTTCCCCACCCCATTTTTTACCTTATTAATAGGGTGCTCTGGCAGAAGGCTCTATTTTGAATTCTGCCAGAGGAAGAAGAATTTCTGAGGCCTGTTTATGACAAGATATAATTAATACTTGGGAGGAATTAAAGCAGATTTAGAGAAAAAATATGGTACACATTTGGAGTTAAATAACAATTTGGCCTCATTAAAACAGGTTTCCATTTGTGACTAATTTTATTCCTGGTTACAAAGGCCATTGTTTGTCTGAGCAAAGATGAAAAAGTAGCTGTTAACATAGTGCAAATGAGAGTGAAATTGGAAGGGACATGTATATTAATGAGCATCTAAGTGCCCTACAGTGCACAAAAATGAACAGGAAAAAAAAGATTCCCCTGATATTGTTGAAAAGCTAATGATTATTTGACATGGCAAGGAATGCCCTGAACCTGCAACCTGCTTTACATGAGGATGCAGTTGTTTGCAGGATCAAGGGCTACCTCAGAGCACTTCGAGGACAACACTGATTTCTTAGTAGGATATTAATTATTCATTTGCAGTTTTAGAAATAATTTCATTTCCTTGCAAGAGAAAATCTGGCAAGGAGTGGCCCTTAACTGTGCACTTAGAACCAAGCCTGGGTACATGAGCTCTGTTGCCTGTACGTGGCGACACGCTTAGCTAAATCCCTGGATGCATATGCAAGTTGTTGATTCTCTCCCTTGATGCAGAATGTATCTATCACTGGGCTTGTACATAAGCAGAGCGAGCGAGCCCCATTTCATGCAGATTTATGCAGTGTGCACAAACATCAAAGCCAGAGGGACCACATCGTCCTAAAGCCCGAACAGAATTTGGCCTATCAGATTTGTATTAAAACTGTACTCTATGGTTTTCTGTACATGACTTCAAAACCAGTGCTGAAACTCCCTTTCAGCTGAGGAAAACTAATTGAAAACAAAGATGCTCAAGTCCCCTCTTACCCACAGCCCAAGCACTTGGACATCAGAGACAAGAGGACCCCTGTCCCCCTGACAGTGACTTAAAGAGTAATAAATCTCTCCCTTTGGAATGGAAACACCATAAGCAGCAGGGCAGTGTTGAGGGCAAAAGATGTGCAGGAAGGACAGCGTTTGCTGGTCCCAGGAACAAACTCCATTTGTTCTGCGAGTACCCAGAATGCTGCTATGTATTCCTGAGTGCTGCCCACTGGGCACCTCAGCCAATTTGAGTGTAGCCTCGTGGGTGCCTTGTACACATCCACAGACAAGCTGAGCATTTTTGACACTTCTCTGCCCATAGTCAAAACCAATCCACCTCCAATGACCTGGAAAATATTATGGAAAGTTTGTCTTGAATTGGCAACAGCCTGAATTTGTAATGGATCTCTTGTCTGGAGCACCCACTGTCTGCTGTGAGGGCAAGAGAAGCAGCACTTGGAGCTCAAAAAACCCAAACTTGGGCAGGAGTTAAGCCTGGAAAGGCATTTCTACAAGCGATGCCACAAGCAGAAAGACAGCTCTTGGACACACAGCCAACCCATAAAGCACTATTATCTCTACAGCAACCACTCTGCCAGGTTGCTGAAAATCTAAATGGGGGTCAGTAATGTCTCGATCCAAGCCACTCTATTGTTTTAAACATTGCTGTGTTTATTTCACCCCTTCCCATTCATTATGCAAAGAAACCCTGCGAGATAAACAAGGAGCATGAATTGTTGCAAGCAGTCTGCCAGAATTCCCAAATATTTCATATTTTGGTCCCCAGGATGAATTCAGTCTCCAGACCACCTAACTAGAGAACAAGCTGGATGCTGTAAATGTGTTTGGCCAAGATTACAAAAACTTTTGAGTTAAATCATTTTGCACTGCTCTGTTAATAAAATTTCCTCAGCGTCTTCCTATTTTTTTCAGGTCACACCTTGCCAGGGTGGTCTTGTGCTTGCACACCAGCCAGCAGCTCCTGGAAAGCCCAATTCAGTGATGGTGTTTGCAGCGTCTGCTAGACACGGAGACTTTAGAGACCCCCCAGGTACCCCTCGAGATAACTGACAGGCCATCACCCCAGCAAAGGGTTTGGAGATAGAGAGCCAGGCTCAATAAGGGGTTTAATTAACACTGCTCACAAGCTGTTCTGCAATCAAATGACATTTCTTTGAGCTTCTTCATTTCTAAAACTGCAATTGTTGAACAGATAAGCGTGGCACAGACAGTTGATCCACACAACAAAGTCCAGGCAAATCAGCCATTTACTGGGACATGTAGTTTAGCCGTGTAAAGTACGGGATAATTTTCCCGAGGACCACATCCACAAGGCATCAGTCTTACCAGTGTGGTATTAGATTTTTAAATTTTTTAACACCAGTGCCTCCTCTGTGCAGTGAAGATTTCCAGGCTGCTCCATCCCTTCCCTGATGTGAAATTAATTCTTGAGTTCAGCAGATTTCTCAGGCTAGTCATAGGCCCCTGATTTTGCTTCCCTTTCTTTGTGTTTTCCCATTGAGATTTCACAGTTATCCTCTAACAGGCTTATTTTAGAAGTAGTTTATTCTTTTTTGTGTGTTCATTGGATTTATGCACCGGGTAGGAAGAAACGCTCTGCCTATTCTGGTTTATAGGGCTGTCTTGCATTCTCTCCAGATTACCGATTTTTGTATGCCAAAGCAATAGGCTATTAAATTGCTGTATCTGAAAATATGGGTTCATCTTTGCTTCATTCAACTGTCTGCCTGGTCATACAGCTCCCCAACTCTACTGAAGGATTTAGTGTGATGATGTCAATCAAATGTTGATGGCACATCTTCATGGCAATTGTTTCGCTGTGATCAAAACTGTTGTACATAGTGCCCATGTTTCAGTCAACAGTCACAAATGCTCTATTTCTGTCACCGTATTGATGTGTGGTTGCTCATCCCTCCTGGCTGAAAAATGAGAGGAAAAGCTCTGGTTGTGTTCCTGCGCTAAGCTGCACAAACACAGTATTTCCAGACCAACTGACAGGCACTTTGCGGCTTCATCCTGGAGAAGGAGACAGTGAAGACGCATCCCCCTTTCAAACTCACTGCTCTCAGTTCCGATTTTCTAGCAGCTGGCAAAGCAACGCAGGTCATGGTAGAAAAGTGCTATAGAGAAATAAACTCTTTTAAGTTAAGACAGTCCTTATTCACCTTGAAAATACCGACACTCACCCACCCTATTCCTGCAGCAGGCAGTGGCCGCGCACGTGTTGCGGCAGAGCAGCACCACACTATCTCGATCTACAAAAGACTCTGGAGGACCTGGCACACATGCCAGTACACCTAAGGTCTAAAAAACAAAGAACCAGTCAGAAAACCAAAACACAGCCCTAAGGAACAGAGCCAGTGTGATCTCTGGGCATGCTTCCTACTATCCGGTCTCTCTAAGGAACTGAAGTTATCCTAACTTGTTTCCTCAGCTAAGATATTGGAAATCTCATTAGGCATTCCCCTAAACATTAATTATAGCATTTTACCTCAGTTTTTATGGAAAAGTTGCATTACAGGTATTTATGCCGTTACCACCACTGGAACTAGAGAGCCCAGAGAAACGGACAGTTTCCACAGGTCTGCTCCAAAGTACTTGTGTGCAAAACCCACCTCTCCACCTTCAGCCTCCCTCCCCTCACACAGTCGCACACCAAACGCAAGCTCATAGCTGAAGGTCCTGCTCTGAAGAAGAAAAAAAAGCGGGTTTCACTTGAGCTTTGCATTGCAATTTGTCTTTCTGTTTTTAGATAGCAGCAAGCAAAACATCAGTCTGATTCAGCAGAAGCGCTTCACAGACAGAGCACGAAGCCCCATGTGAGCCTTGGAGGGAAGGAGCAGGGCTTTCAGCTGTGTTCTTTTATGATAGGGCAAGTCTGGCTCCTTGCAAAGTTTATATGGAGTCACCAGGGGAGTAAGAGAAAGGAAGGAGGACTGCTAATAACATATTCTCTCTCAGAGGTCCTTGCTCAGCATGTCCTTGCCCCAGACACATTTATTTATTTATCTGACTTGAAAAATTCATACGTTTTCACAAGCAATTTAGCAGCAGACAAGAACCTTGCTTAATATTTGCAGAAGTTGGGCAGGTTTACCTTTATTTCCAGATGACAGGACTGGTCTGGCCAGGGGCCCACGCAGAAGTAATCCAATGTTGTTATTGTAACTAACTTGTCCTAACGAAAGTTGGAGGTGGTTTATCTTTTACAGTGCTCCTTTCTAATGAATTGGCAACACATCTGACTTGGGTCCTTGCACAAGGCCTCCCTTGAGCCCTCTCACCCCTACTTGTTACTGGCTTCCTGCTGATTTACAGCAAAACTTTGACATTTGGTCTGCTCCTTAATAAGGGCCTCTGACATTGCCCAGGTATGAAAAAGGGGAATAAAATTATGTGGGTTAAAAATGATATAGCTCTTTGAAGGTGGAGACAGCAGAACAGGGCTTCAAAGCTCAGAGAGAAAAACGATACCCACAGAAGGCTCTTTGTTCGGCCGGCTCGGCTGGCATAAATCTCCCTGCTGTGGGCCTTTATACCACCTCTAATTATTTGAAACTCATTTATCATTTGAGCGTCAAATAATTAGAACTGGTGTAAAGAAACAGAGAAGGAGGAGGAAGGAAGGCAGGAAGAAAGGAACGGAAGGAACAGACATCGTAGGCCATTCAACTGGGTGATTTTGAACAGGAAGACCTTATTGAATTATCTTGATAAGGTGACTTAAATAATTCCTGAAGTTCAAGGAAAAGCAATCCAGACCCCTTTAGTGTCCGTATTACAGGAGTACCAGAAGCCCTTGGGCAGCAAAGAAGAGGCGAGATGCTGGGGAATACAAACTTGGCAGAGAAGATTTAAATTAATCATCAGAGCCACGATAACTCCCCAAAGTTCCCATTTGAAAAGCAGCTGCCTACAATTCAATACAGAGTTACAGCTCTCCAGTGTCAGAGAGCCCTGAAAAGGAGCATACGTGTTCTTGCACACAGTAAATTGAGTTCCTGCACTGCAGCACAAGCAAGGCAATGATCAAGCACTTTGTTCAAAATTTCCTGAAGGGCTCAAATCCTGCCCTGACTTACCTTTTTTTTTATTTTTTTCCTATGCAAAACCACCAACTTCAAAAGGATTGCAATGGTTAGCAGTGAAAACAGATATTTCTTGCTGGGTGGTACTTTATTGGCCTGGCCAGGAGCCAGTGCAAAAGTAACCCAGTGTTGTTATTGTTATTCAAATGATCTGAAGTTCTTATATAGAATTATATAGAAATATTCACTCCCCTTGGTCTATTTCTTGCATTAGTTCTCTGCTTTCTGCAAGATTTTAATACAAAGTAAAGTTGGGCACGATTCTTGTAGAGAAAAATCTGTGCCTCTCTAACACGACCTCTGTATCTAGACAGGTGGCAACAAAGACTGGATAAAAGCAAGGTTATCACTCTGTTTTCATTAATGAAAGTTCTCTTAGAAACAAGGAAAAGGATAACAGGGAAAAGAGATTAAGATGGAGGAGAAAAAAAAAAAAACAAAAAAAAAACAAAACACAAAACAACCAACAAAAACATGAAGCTGGCTAAGAAACAGAAAACACACGGAGAATGAATTACCAGAGTTACGCAACGGAATCTGTGTTACCAGGTACAGGGGTCAACACGCTGTAGTTGCAGGTGCCAAAGATACCATGCAAATTTTCCCATGGCCCCCAGGAGGACGTGAACAGAAGAGCAGCCCTGCATCTGCAAGGGCTCAAACCCAAGGGGAGCTGGGAGCAGAGTGAGCATCTCACCCAGCCCCACGTCCTTATCTCACGCCAGTCAGTCGAAGGGCATCACTTTGCCTTGTTGAGCAACATTGTTTGGCGCCCGCAGAGTTCCTGCTGCTGTTTTTAAACTGTAATTTGGGAAAACAAGTGCTGCCTGGTATGTCACTGTGGGCCCGTGGGGCTGGTGACTAGCCTGGAAAGGTGAACGAGTTGGGAAAGACAGGAAAAATAGACTCCAGGGTTGCTTGTGAGGGACAGGAGGCATGCTGATAAAGAAATGCTGCTGGTTTTAATGGATGCCTGCTGGGAGTGTGCAGTGGCCCAGGTCAGGGAGGAGATGCTCAGATGCTCAGGTTGCCGTGTAATGGAGCAAATACCCTGCAGCAGAGGTCTGGGCTTGGCATCGCCTGGGAACTTGAGCCTCACGGATGAGCCACAGAAGTGGTGGGCTCAGCAGCCAGCTCCTGTGCCCATCCCTTCCTCATAGCTGTGCCTCCAACTTGCCCTGCAACTCTCTCCCTCCTTACCCTCTTCCTCCACACAGTGACCCCCTGTGTTAAAAATACCCCCCTGCGGCACAACAGATAAACCCAGCAAAGCTCTTGTGGGAGACGCTGTGGCTTCACATCTGCTTGTTAAAAATATCACATATTATTTAAAAAAAAAAAAAAAAAAAGTTTCTTGTGACTAATTTCAACAGCAAACCATATGGTCTTTTTACTTCTCCTGCACTCATAATAATTAAATGGCTAATTTCCCCTCTTAAACTACCTTCGGCCCACAGAAAGAAACAAAGGAAATCACAGCTATTCAGCTACAAAACATCTTGTTAAAGCACAGCAAAGAGTTATGCAATTAACCCCACAAAAGCCGGAATTTCACAGTTATATCTAACACTCCCAGTTAACAAAAACAGGCTTTAAATTGAGCCTTTTTTTTTTTTTTTTTCTGCTGTTTCTGTTTGCTGGCACCGAAGTCACAGTTAAGGTCAGGTGCCAGACCAGATTTAAGCCATAAATGTCTGTTTCCTTGTTGGCTTTTTTTGGTGAGCCAGAGTCAGCACTTTATTGTGATTTAAATCAGTCGCTGGGTGCTTTGGAAGAGGTTTCCATTAAACTGGGAAACAAAGAATATGATTGCTTTCACCGCACAACCGCCTGCGCATCTCCCCGCGCGCCGCACGGACTGCGGCAAGAGCCCTAACGCTGCCGTGCCGCGCGTGCAACCAATGTGCTTCAGAGCTTCATTTCGGGGCTGGTTCTGGCAGCTGCCAGCTCCTGTGCTCTGCCCAGCCCAGTGCTCTTCTGCCACCCACATGAGCCAGAAACGGCCCATTTTGTAATCCCATTTTGAGTCTGTCAGGCCCAGCTGCCCAGGAGCACTGGGATGATAGGGATTTACACATTATTTTTTTTGTGAAGGAGCTGGGATGGTCCTAGAAAGACTGTGAAGCTGGCTGAGGAGGTGCTCGAAGCAGAGAAGCAGTCCTTCGTATTACAGACCCAGAGCAAGTCAAAGTCCAGTGAAGGAGACCCTGTGCACACTGTTGCTCCTGGGTGACGCTCTGAGCATCATCTCTTCTTATGGGGTCTGGGACTCAGCGGCTGCCTCCAAAGGCAGCAACTTTGCCCAAACCACTCGCCAATGGCATCCTGGGGTGCACTAAGAAAACTGTGTCCAGCAGGTGTAGGGAGCTTCTCCTCCCCCTCTACTCTGCACTAGTTAGACCACACCTGGAATGCTGTGTCGAGTTTTGGGCTCCCCAGTTTAAGAGAGAAAGGAATCTACTGGAGAGAGTCCAATGGAGGCTACAAGGATGATGAAGGGACTTGAGTATCTCCCCTATGAAGGAAGACTGAGGGAACTGGGGCTGTTTAGTCTTGAGAAAAGACTGAGAGAGGATCTTATTAATGTCTATAAATATGAGGGGTGGGTGTCAGATGGAAAGGGCCAGTCTCTTTTCTGTAGTACCCAATAATAGGGCAATGAAAAATAGCTATAAACTTGAGCATAGAAGGTTCCACCTCAACACGAGCAGAAACTTCTTTACTGTGAGAGTGACGGAGCCTGGAACAGGCTGCCCAGAGAGGTTGTGGAGTCTCCTTCTCTGAAGACTTTCAAAACCCATCTGGATGTGTTCCTGTGCGATATGCCCTGGGTGATCCTGCTGTGGCAGGGGGGTTGGACTTGATGGT
>JAAGNO010007536.1:143000-171618 GCA_033439905.1 Ceryle rudis
CAAAACCCATCTGGATGTGTTCCTGTGCGATATGCCCTGGGTGATCCTGCTGTGGCAGGGGGGTTGGACTTGATGGTTTCTAGAGAGGTCCCTTCCAACCCTCAACATTCTGTGATTCTATGATCTTTCATTTATCCTCCATTTCCTCCTGTTCCTGCTTAAACAGCGCCAAGGTCTACATTGTGGTACGTGATGGTGAAGCTTGGAGACCCCTGTGAGGGACAACGGGATGCCACATGGGGACACATCCCCAGTGCCCAGCTAAACAACGAGCTCTGCTGGCGGAGCAGCAGTTTCATGGAGGAGGACACCCGTGGCACAGTACGATGAGCAGCAATGTAACGGCGCTCAACAAGACAGAGCGACGTTGCTGAACTGGGCATCTCAGGTGAGGATGCCCATTCACCTGCTCTATTGGAGTGCTCAGATTGGCACTTAGAAGATTAAACCGGGTATTTGGGTGCCTAAATGCCTGTCTGAAAATTAAAATTTAGAACGGGTGCCTTCATTTAGACAATCAGGTTTGAAAATTAGAGTGAGAGATTGTATGCCCGAGTATAATTTAGAGCGCAGACTCATTATGGATATTTTTATTGTTTAAGAAAATCCTTCCTGACTGGAAATGAGGCAATGACCAGGACTGTAAAGACTGAAGAAAACTGTGATGGTGGTGGGCAATTTTCTTGATAAAATGAGCCACTAGATGACACTTTGCATAATAATCTGATCGACTGAATATTTCCATGCTACATTTTCATTTTCTAGCTTGGTAAAGCCTATCATGGGCTGATTCCAGGCAGCCCACAGACCATAAAGCTAACTAGGGCCTTCCTAAAGTACCTGCCTTCTTGATAAGGTGGGTGGCCTTTAGCTATATCTCTTAATCCAAGTAGCAAAAGGAAAATAAAGAGCAGAGAGAAGAAAGGATGGCCATAGGGCTACATACAGAGAGGGAGGGAGCTGGGAACAGGCCAGGGAAGGATGCGGTGAAGAAGAGGCATCACACGGAGGAAAGGCTACAAGGTGGGACACTAATGGATAAGGAAAGGTGAACAAAGTAGCAGCAGGATCCGAGGAGATAAAAATTGGTGACAAAAATAAGAGTGGGAACAGAGAGGAAAAAGGAAGTAGAATTTGGGAAGAGGGAGTAGAGCAGAAGAGAGAAGAACAGGAGGAATGAGAAGCCAATTATCTACTCAAATTCATGGCGATATAAAATACCAATATTTCAGTCAGGAAGAAAGCTCCACGTTTTCCCAAGCAGCAGCCTTGAAGGCCAAGAGAAAAGAAAGAACAGGGGAGAGCAGACAACACGACTGTGTGTTTCAACTTGGTTTCTTCTATTACAGAGAGTTTATTTATGTATCAAGCATTAAATATAAAAACACAGAACATCTTTTGATTGTGCTGTGAGGTATGGTTGCCACTGATTAAAGAATTGAATCTGGAAGGAGATGGAGCTCTCTGCACAAATAGAAAATAGCTGATTTAGGTTTCTTACATTACACTATTTATCTTTCCCCATTTAAGAAAACAAATACAGACGTCCACTGGAATTTTCTTGACCATTTATCAGCATTTCTCACTGTGAGGTGGATCTAAATAATGCATTTTTCCCTGTGCTTGCTTTCTTTATGCTCCAGCTGGGAAATGACCGAGGACCTAAGATTTAACACAGATAACTGCAATGGGCAAGTTACTTGCACCAGCACATTTTGAGTTGGGGTTTTTTTTGTCATTTGTTTTTTTTCATGTTTTGTTTGTAAATTCATTTTCTGAACTGTTAGTTTTTAGTGAAAATAACTAATTCCAGTTAAGCTGAATGTTTTGCATGGAAGCACACGACAGCCATGCCCAGTGGAACTGCAAGCAGCAGGGGAAGCTTCAGCTTAACCTGCCAGCCATCCGCCTGTCTGCAACCAGTGATGTTTGAGCAGAGTAGACTGGCTGGTGTCACACCTCTGCTCTGGTATCCACACAGCACAACTCACTAAAATACCCAGGTCCTGAAGATCTTTGATGATTTCACTCCTTATGTGTTCGGCCCCGGGTGTAACCTGGAAAACCACATATCTGCACGGACTGTGGTGGCCTTTCTTTTGTGAAAGCAGATACACAGGGCAGATACACTGGGAAAAAAACCAAACCAAAATGCTGTTCTGTCATCCTACTTTTCAGCCCCTCCAAACCCAGGAATCTCCAATCTTCAGGTTAATTGCAAGAGAGTTCAACAAGTATACACGAGATATTTGAAAAAGGAAAGGAGCAGATCAAATACTGAGGAACCTTTTGCTTTCTTTGCTTACTGCCTTTTGTTGCTACCTTTACCTGGCATAAGAGAAGATTAATATTACAACACAAGGCAGCAGTCACAGAGGTGCTATGATGCTACTGATGACTTCCGACCAACAAAGAAAGTCAGTTAGTCTGAGTGCAAGGGGAATTTTTTGCCTTTCTGTGCTGCTGAGCTGTCCCATGTTTCTGCTGGTGCTCTTGGGAATATCCTGGTTAGAAACCAGACACATAATGATGCCAGAAACAACTGACTTTAAGAGTGTGAAGACTCAAAGAATTAACAAATGCGCAAATCCATGGGATGGTGGGACGCAGCATCTTACTCACACTTACAGATGCTAACAGAAAATTACTGGGTGCAAACGGATCTCTAATCATAGCCCACTCCTCCACAGCTAACATATTGCCAGTGTTATCCTCACAAAACATTTCCACTTTCCCATAGTGATACCTCCTTCTGTTTTGGAAAAAGAAGTCGCAGTTGCTTGGAATCTAGAACACAGCAAAGTTATAGCAACAGAACGAATTAATCTAATTTAACAGTGAGATTGGTCATTTTTTAAAGGTGAAAATCAGTTTACAATTTCCATTTGTCCCCATAGAAGTCAAAATATGTTTTGACTTTCACATCTCTGGCTGACAATCATAATCCATAATACAAATTGTAATAAAATTTCCCTGCCTATGACAAAAAGGTACCTGGAAACACAAGCAAGCTTTTATCATTTTCCTCTCCCACCTCACCAAATGCTGATGATTAAAATCAGATACTCTTGCCCAAACCTGCCATAGACGAGCCCTGCAACACCTAAATGCATTTGCTCTTAAAAAAAATGTGATTTTAGGCTCCCAGTTACAGGTTCTTGACTTGGAAAATTGGGAACACGTTCCTGTCAGAACACACAGTACATGTGGCTGCTTCTCCAAGGGCTGGCACCAGACTTCTGCACAGAAAGAGAGGCGAGCAGCATTTAGTGGCCTCTCTGAACTGCTACTTGGTTTAGAGCAACTGGAAGTCTTTGGTAAAATGCAAAGTCTTTGCAACTGTAAATCTTTGCTGAGGAGACACGGACATTCCCAGGAAGCAGGAGTCCAAAGAGAGCTGCTTTGCTGGTGAAACAGGAACAGAGCATTAAACCAGCAAGCACTACTAACCCTTTGCTTCTATCAGCACTTAGATTTGCACACAAACAAGACCAAGTGGTGAGGTGAAAGACCTAAGTCAGGTGTATCCCGCTCAGCTCCAGTGTAGAAAGCGCCAGCAGAAAATCTTGACGTTCTTGAGCTGAATTTTTCACCCAGTCGAGGCTAACAATTTTATTTTTATATTGATTGCCTCGTGCATTCTGAGCTCCTTGAATGAAGGACATTTTATAAATGTAAATTTGATGGACTGATACATTTATATTCATGAGAACGTAGCTGGAACTAAGCAGGTTAGTGTTAGTTTACACTCCAATTTTGTCAATAACAATCAGGAAAAAGAGGGATTAATGGCTCACCCTTATAATCTAATCATATCAATGCTATCCACTAGCCCGGGTGACAGAAGAACGTATCTGTTATGTCAGGCTTGCATAAGCAATGATTTTTCAAATCTACGGTTAACATTTAGGAGACTCTGTGTGGGTTTTTGGCACTCATTCGCATCTGCCATTTGCTGCAGAAACATTTATGTACAGCAACACGCAAACAACACAGGGTGCACATCACAGAGGGGATAAACTACGAACGTGAACAAAAGGTGGATAAATTTACCCAGCAGAACGGCGGGTGGACAGCAGGCATTCCTGCCATAAACAAGTATAAGAGGAGAAAAAAAAATTGTAACGCAGCTGGGTTCAAGCCCATTTGCCTTGGCAAGGCTCACAGAAAAATGCATTTATGCTGCTTGCTAAGCACTATGGCAAGCAGGATAACACCCCCAGCAGCAATATCCGTGCTAGGAGCTTTCCATGTTACATAGCTATTCGGGTGGTCCACTGACAACGCTTGCCACAGGAGCGCTGATGTACGCCATACATTGATATTTTATCACCCAGGCTGTCTAGCCTTGTCTGGAGTAGAAGCACAAACACAGTGGTAACACGGGCAGCTTCTAGCACCCCATCTGTGTCACTGGCCAGTGCTTGCATGGTGGCCCTACCTCTGATAGCCCCAGTGTTGCTATCACTGGCAGCAGGACAACAGCAGGAGGGTTCTGGAGCAATCTTATCCCACCACTCAACCTCCAGACTATCCATTTTCCTCAGTGCGAGTCTTCATAATTTTGATTTTTTAATTGCACTAGAATCTAACCCAACTTCTCCTGAGGTTGTTGGGTTGGAGATAGGTGTATTGGCTCTATCCAGAGATAATGCTTTGACCACTGTGGAGAAGAAGTGTGCTCTGACATCTGTCAGAGCCTGTAGCCCTCCGCTTGTCTGTGCCAGGAAACACAGCCCAACTTCCACACTCCTGTGGTCTAACTGACAAGATGATTTCTCAAGCCCCTTCATAACTCATGATGCTAATATCCTTCTTAGGGATGTTTCTTACAAACCAACGTGATACTGCAGCTCTAAGGCTGGTGCTGTAAAGGTGACAGCAGTTCTTTTTCGTATGCTTTTGGTCCTGCTTCTTACAAAGGCAGCAGGGACGCGGGCTACAGCACGCAGTGCTGCTGCTGCTCCTTTCACCAGCATGTAGACCAGAAAATGCTGGAGTTAGATGACACCACAGTAAAAATGTGACCCCCCTGAGAACCTCAGGCCTCCGAGAGCCACTGCCATCCACACAGCTAGACAAGAATTAACGGAATAGTGGGAAGCAAATGTCTGTGTGTACCTTGTATTGTATTATGTTACGTTAGTGCAAAAACTGGCCCAAGTGACCTCATGGAGCAGTTGTGTGATGAGAACACCCTTGTGAAGCTACAGCTGTTTTCAACTATTAAATGTTCATAAGCCAGACACAATTTCCCTGCAATGCTTCTGCTAAATGAGTGGCTACGTATTGCATTAGCATTCCCAGATGCCCTCCCTTGGCTCGAGCAGCCTGGGGGTAAAAAAAGGCAGGAAGGCTCTGGGATGCACTTCTGCGCCTGAGAACTGCAGAGCAAATCACCCTAATTGTTTGTTAGATGAACAATGATCACTAATTAACATTGTTAAAATGTCATCAATGATCACTAATTAACATTGTTAAAAATTTGTTAACAAAGGAAACTTAACAATATCTTAATTAGGAAGGATTTCTAATTTGTGATATAGAGCATGTTAGACAAACAAGGCACAACTCTGCCTTTGTTTTCCAACTCTGCAGCAGGAGAGATTACACGATATGACACAACACATTCCACGTTCGCCGTTTATCATTCTACGTCCTCGACACACTTCTGCTGTATAATTACAGACGGGGCTAATTTTACCTGTGTTATTGTTTGCCCTGTAATTTAGGGAGAATAAGCCGCGTCGATGCCGCGTGATTTAGTCTGGGGCAGTCAGCTGGCTTTTTGCCACAGGACTACTGCTCACACGTTGCTGCGATGAAGCGCACGCATCGCAAAATGAAATGAACCTTTTCAGGGTTTTAATTTACTTAATGATACGGTGCGAGGATTGCAGCTTTCTTCGGTTTTTCTTGTTCTAAATGTAATTTATCCACAGCCACTAACCTCTCGGGGTTGTGTTCTACTTCAAAGCCACTGTACATTGTTGGAAAAAGTCCCCTCCTATTATCTATTACTTAATTATTAAAAAGCATCTACTCTGTTTTCATAAATTATCTATGTATCGGGGATGTTGGCTTATGAGGAGGAAAGACACACATGCATACAAGCACACAGGCTTGGGGAGGTTAAAGTTAATTATTCTTGATGGAAAATCAGTAATAAATTAAAAACAAAACAAAACAAAACAAACAAACAAACAAAAACCCACCAAAAAAACCCCACCAACGTGAAGATGTTTCAGGCAGTCCTGGAGTCAGAGACTGAAAAGGATTTAAGAGCTTCCACACCAAATTATCTTTAAAAGTAGCACAGCTGAATTGCCACACTCACCTCAGTCATGCTCTGCCTGGCAGAATACTTGAAATATCTGACATCAGTCCTGAAGGGAGCGTATTTATTGCATAATGCTGAAGTCTATTTCTCGTAGACTCTTGTTACCAGAGCAAGGGGAACTTTAGTTGCCTATTCATTTTGGTGGAACCGCGGTACAAACCCTGCTTATAAGAAAATACAGCCGAATGGTTCTGGTTCTGCTTGTTTTTATACATAGGAATATAAAGATTTCCTGCAGCATTTTCATCCCGGTCAGATTCACCACCCCCTTCCGTCCATCTCAAAATGCTCTATACCCGCCTTCCAGAGCTCTCCTCTGACTCTGTATTTTGCTGTACGATCTCTCATTTACTTCTGTCTCTTTCACATGCCCCTCTTTGTGTTCTACAGGTGGGACTGTCACCTCTTCTGTCACACGCATGATGGGAAATAGCCAGCTTTACAGCTAGATGAGCTGCCTTTATTTAAATAGCCCTTAAGGTGCCTTCCCTGCTCCCAGTTCTGACATTTTTGCCAAATGGTAGGTGTGCTGGGTCTTAAACATCCAGGAAAATGTGCTTCCTTCTCCTCCTGCCATAACCCAGTTTCACTGGTCTGTTCATACCTATCCTACCCTGGCTACAGATGTCAAAGCCAGCAGCAAAGAGCTGTTTTGAGAAAATACTCTCTTTTTCCCCCCACATACCTGTGACTTGGGCTTGATACAGAAATAAAGGAAAATTTTAGGTAAAAAATGAAAAAAATTGTTGCATGAACTGCGTAACAACAGTACTGTCACTGTAGGGATATTTAGAACACATTTTGAAATTAGACTTTTCCCTCTGCTCATTTGAATTATTATTTTTTACACTTAAGACATCAAATTGAGTTACTTTTTCCCAAATGGTTTTAAATTGTCATTGCACTTCCTTTAAGTCACAGATGAAATTTAGTGCTGATCCTTAATATGATACTACTTTTACATTATCACCACCACACTCCAGTACACAGAGACATCTATGAACGTCATGCTGACTTTCCAGAGCTCTTCTATAGAAACCTGAGGGTTGGCAGCAGCTGCATTATTAGCTTTCTATAAGTCTTTACTTTTTGCTTCTATATGAACCCTATAATACTTGCTATTTTCAGGATTTTACTTTCCCTTGTATTTCACTGACCAAAGTACCCCTGAAGTACGTTAGTGCACGAACCAGTGGTCTCTCAGAGTAAGCACTTGGGGTCTGTTCAGAAGTAAAGAGCTGACATAGTACATGCACATACATAATGCTCTTCTACACCATTGCTAAAACTACATAACACAGCTCCGACTCTTTAGGAAATAAATAAAAGATTATTTAAAACCAAACAAACCCAATAAGTCACTATGGCCCCTTTCAATTTTCTCCCCTCACATCCAAATAAGGATAGAGACAGGAAGAGCACATGGGATTTTTTTTTTTTCTTCTCCCATTTTGCCACCATTTCCAGAAATCTTAAATAATTACGGGTTAGCAGGAAAAAGTGGGTGAGAGTCACGGGTAAGGCTCAGTAAGATTTGGATTAGCATACAGCACTCCCTCCCCAATCCACGGAACTCCACGGTAGCAAAGCCAGCATTTGCAAACTGTTAACAGCGAGGAAGGGGAATATATTTCAGCTCCTTTCACCAAACTCCCTAATGCACCCCATGCACGCTTATCAGCATGGAAATGTATTGAAATAAAAGGTAGCAGGAACACAATGATTAATTGTAAGACAATGAATCGACATAAGAATAAATGTAAGGTAGAAATAACATACCTGAAAAACCCCATGATGTATGCACATGTTGCAGACAGATGGGAAAGGTACCCCTGAAACTACTGGGAGGTGATGTAGGATGGCAGTAGAAGTTCATCTGGGTCATTATCAAGCACAGGTGGTGTAGGAATGGGGAGCAAAACAGTTTCAGGTGCAGCAGGTTGCATTCCACTTGAAACAGGAAAGGCAATGCCAGAGGTCAATGGGCTGTTTAAAAAAAAAAAAAAGCAACCAAAGCCACCAGATGAAATTAATGACTTCATTTGCTTTTTGTGTTTACACATTTCTCGATGAACTGCAATAACCTTGGTAATCTTCAAGCTTCAGTTCACGTTCAGATCTATTTCTAACACAGAGAAAATTAGCTGGATGCCTTCGCTAACAATTTAGAAAGATTTGTAGCTGTTAACTGGAATTTCACGTTTGCATCACCTTCTCTCTTCTTCAGTGCATTCAACCTCAGGTAACTCTATTGAATACACATCTCCTTCCACCCAAGGCTTATTAGTCTTTGAGCTACACTATCATCTTCTTCCTCACACCCTCTGGAGCTTCAGTGTGCCCTTTCTGCACTGCTTTCCAAACACCATTAATTGTCTTGCTGGTTATCGCGTCCCACACAGCAAGAATGTTTTCCAAGACATGTCAAATGTTGAAACTCTTCCAAAACTCACTCGACCGGTGTCTTGTTTGCCTTATTCATCACTCCAAGTAATTGCATTGTTGTTTGTTGTAAATAAAATGTTTTAGAGTTAGCAACCACTCCTCAGGCTGGCGGTTGCGTAGCTCGGGTAGTGGAAAAACACAACTTGAGCATTTCAGTGCAAATGACCTGGATGAGATAGATGGATAAATGTGTCACTGAGTATCACCAAGGTTTGCAATGCTGAAAGCACTGGGTACCACCCATGCCCTTCTGTTTGAAAGCTAGTGAAGGTGTGGCCCACATAAGTCACACAGGCCTTCCCTACCCTTGGGGTTTGTGGGTGGGTGCCTGGAGCACCACCTCAAGGCAGATAAGCTGGGCTGGGTTTTGCAGCCTTGAGTCCTGGTACTCGCTTCTCCCCTGAAGGGATAGAGGTTCTTGGTGGTGTGGGTTTCCAAAAGAGTCCTCCTTCAGCTATACTGACCATCTGCTGTTGTGTGTACCAATGCTGTGTAAATTTTCAATGACTTCTGCCAAATAATACCAGAGCACAGGGGGAGAGAGCTCTGATTTTCATCCTCCATCTGCATCAAGCACATTTTTTGATCAATGGCTTCCTCATATGATCTCTACGGAAAAAACACTTGAGTTTTGCGCTGGTTTTTAATGAGTCAGTATTTCAGTTTATTGATCTTACGCTAGATTCATCCTCTGCTATGCACAACCAAGAGCTGATGCAGATTCACAATTTGCCCACGTTCTTTGCATTTCTCTCTTTGTTTCAAAGGATAATAGCTTTCGTGGACTTTTTATTGATATTTTCTCTCAGGGTTGAAACACATTTTTTTCAGTGCCACTGGGCTTTCAGAGATGTTGTATGCTGGAAGATTGTAAAGTAGAAAAAATCTCCTAGACTGCACAAATGCATGATCTGAACACCTGCAGCCCTGCCAAATTCAGCTGTAGCCCACAATCTGTCCTGCAGCGCAGCTGAAGCACACGGGGTGTGTGCTGTTACGCTATCGCAATTCTTTGCGAGTTCTACTTTTTTCATTGTTTGTCATTTTTTGCTTCCTAAATCATTCCCAAATCCTACCTGATGTTTTGAGCTTGGTAGCGGGGAAGGGAAAGGGACATAAAGAATAAACTGTGCAGGTGTGAAATCAACAATAGGAAGACTTTTTGTCAGGGGGGCTTTCCTGAGAGCTGCGCAGATGCAAGTGAGGTGCCGGGTTTGCTAAGCACGCAGCTCCTGCATGTTGTTAGGTGGGTTGCACCATGTGCAGCTTAAATCAATGGACAAAGAGAAGAGGGTACAAGAGGCCTCATTTCCCAGGACGTCTGGAAAAGCTCAGGTTGAAGCCCTTAGCAAGCTGCCCAGTTGCCCTTCCAGAATGATATTGCTGGCCCAGCACCGCGTGGCAGAATGAGCTCCCACTGAATTCCTGGGGCTGGGTCGAAGCCCTGTGAAATTAAACAGCAAAGACAGCCTGCTCTCAAGTCTTCTCCCAAAACGAAGAAAGAAATGCAATGACAAGACTGTGTGAAGGTGTCACCTTCTATACTTAATTTACACCCTTTTAAATTGCCTAAAACTTGATTTCTGAGTGGAAGATAGAAGTGAACCTTAGAAGATGACTATTGCAGCTACTAGAAAAAATACCAACATTCTCAGAAGCCTTTTCAATCTCTTCCAAAACAACCATTTCCTGATTGATGATACAGCAACGTGTCCACCGGGGACAATTCATAGCTGTTTTTCCAAAAAAAAAAAAAAAAAAGCAACATAGAGGCAGAAGACTGGATCATAATTATCAGCTGGAAGGGGAACCTCTTTCTCTGAATGCTTGAGATGTGGTCTTGTCTTCACAAAATATATCATCAATCCATTGTGTTTTACCTGGGTTTATTTAAGGCCAGTTAGTGCTTGTGTTAAAAAGAATGAGAAAGAAAAACAGAAACAGCACCTTCCAAACTTTGCTGTCATTCTCACAGATGTGAAACCCTGATTGTCCACTCTCATTAAGGAACTGTTCATTAGAGGACAGCATGTTCCACAAGAGCTGAGGTCTTACATTAACAGTGAACTATGGAAAATCTCTCCCATTTGGCAGCCCACATTAACATTTCTTCTGCAAAGGGATTTGATTTTAATGCAATCTACTGCTGTATGTGTTACTGTACAAAAGAAAAAAAAAAATATTTTTCAACACAATCTTGACTTGGCTTTAATATCCCACGGGGTGACATCTGACACTGTACTGAGAGAATAACACCTCTCTGGGTAATCTTTCCAACAGAGCCTGAAAATGAGCAGTCTGTGCCATTAATATGGCCAATGTAATTAGCAAAGCAGTATGACTAATTTTTTTTATTTTTTTATTTTTTTTAATCAACATTTCCTAAAGCTATTTCTCCAACCAAAGGTACTTTAGCCAGGGGAGCCAGGGAAAGCTAAACTTGAACGTGCCTTACCAACGTACAGGTAGGGAGATCAAAGGTAACATAGCTGTCTGCTTTGGATGTGATTTCCAAATAAAGAGAATCATAGAGTTACCAAGAAATAAAAAAAAAATGTTTCGAGGTGTAATTAGTCATGCCACAATAATGTTTCAAGGCAAAAGGGCCTAAAAATCCAAAGGAGTTTGAGTTGTGTTTCTTTGTCAGCAGAGAGCCAAGACTCTGGGGGAAGGGTCCCCACGGAGCATGTTCAGATATATTGGGACTCTGGTTTTGACCAGTTTGGTTACAGTCAGAAGATTACTGCACTTCTATTTATTCTTTAATTTTATTCTTTAATTTTATTCTTTAATTTTATTATTTTATTCCCATGGGAAGGGCCCTTCTCTTTGCAGGTGAGCATGCAGTCAGCATACCAGTGGCACAGACGTATGACATCACAAAATTCACCACAGAGGCCTTTGGGGAAGGGCTGGGACCTGCCCATGGCATTTGACTGGACACAGCTGGCCTTCCTAGGCTGGGCTGTGCTGGGAAAGGGAATTGTTGAGGATGATGATGATGGCTGTTGGAACATGAAGGGCTGGATGCAGTTGATGTCTGCTCTCACCTTCTAAGAGAATAAAATACTGGCAGTGGCATGTCCTGGGAAGTTGAAACCACGTTAGTTCTCTGCTAAGAAGACAGTCCTGTTTCCTTAGAAAATACAAATACTGTGGAGGGTTCTCTCTCTTCAAAAAAATATCTGAGCCCCCAGGGGTAGCGCCGACTGCCGATTGCATGCAGGGTGGTTGATTCAAGACTGTTAGATCTGTATTCAGAACTACGAAGGCATGAATTTCATTTTGAAATACAGCTCGTGAAAGATGATGAGCTCACCTAGGTGAATACAAAAGTCTTGACTCAAAAGTAGATTATCACAGCAAAAGACACAGATGTTAGGAAAAGTCTGGTACAGCTTATACATTACTAATAATTACTACCTCTTTTGGCCAGGAGAAGTGATCATAAATACATTCTACAATGCAAATATCCAATACATAGAGCCTAAAGGAGCAGCGTCATTAGGACTGTACTGATCTTGGCATTGTTCTCAGGAGTATTATTTCAAGATGCCTGGGGGAAAAAAAAAAAAAAATCTAAGAAGAAGGAAACATCAGTGGTTGATGTTTTGTATACAACCGTTAAAAAAGTCGGTTGGATCTGGCACTGGCACAATAACAAGGAAGATTCGGTGTACCAGTGAGAGCAAACAGCAGGGAACAAGCCAAACCCTTGGTCCTTTGGAGTTAAGGGCTGCAGACTCCTTAGCAGAGCAGCAGCAAAGTCGGGTGGGTCCAGGGTAGGATCAGGAGTGAGGTCCTGAGGTCTGACAGACTAATCCCAGACACAAAGTCAAGGAAGGTGTTTCCACTGAATTCCCACTGGTGGGTGGATTTGGCTTTAATTCTACTTCTACTTTTGATTTGGTAGGAAAATCCGTTTAACTACTCTGCCTGTAAAATTAGTGTATTTCCTGTCACATACAACCTTTAGACAAGCTTTGATGGACTTCCTCATATGTGAGCAAACTTTAGTCTCATGAAGACAGGCTGCACAGCCTTTAATCTCCAATCTTTTGTTATGCAAGCTGTGGTTTCTGTCAAGTTCTGAGTGAGGAGTACAGAAGGAAAACTGTCTGCTTTGATCCTCGATCATGGCAATTCTTAGTCTAGAACAGTTTCCCAGAAAATAAACTATTACAATTAGACTGAAATTAACTTCTTTCTTTTTCAAAAATAATGGTTAAAAAAAGTTTGTGCAAAGTTTAATTACCTTAATTCAGCAATGGCACAATAAAGCAAGTTACATTTAAGCCACACTAAATGCCATATTCCTATTTTTCTTCCTTTATCGCTCCTTAAAAGGCTGCAGCCAAGAGGGAAAACTCTTATCATTTTCCTCAGGAACAATATAAATCTTTATCTGTTAATGTTTTAATGTTTATCAGTTAATTATAAATCTTTATCCACATCACCTTTATCAATTAAGCATTCCAGATGCAAAAAGTATTAGCATATTCAAATTACCACACATTAATATGTAAGATCCCCCTAAAAGACTTAAAGATTTTCAGGTTTCGGAAAAAAAAAAAAAGCACATTAGCAAACACCATCAATATCATATTTGCTCACATGCTGGCATCATGCTGTGATTAAAGTCCTTCATTTGCAACAGCCAACGAACTGCCAGCAGCCTGAGAGCTGTCATCCTGGGACTGGAGGCATTCAGGAGGAGGGAAGGCGAGGAGGAGGTAGGGTGAAGAGTGGAGGACGTATCCGTCTGTGGGGAAAGAAAATAACGTCATCAGATGAAACAAAAAAGGGCTGTGCAAATAGGTGCTTAGCACCAGAGGAGAAAAAGAAGTGCTCTGCTGTAATCAACCACCATTGGAGGTGTGACTGAACAGTGAGTAATGATTTAATGAGCTTAAGGAAAAAGTGCCAAACCACTAACAAATAATATTCCTAAGAAATAGTCACAATTAATATTGACTTGCCCTGGTCAATAGGATGCAGGTGGGAAGAAACCAAGACTGCCTGCACCCATTTGCATATTTCCCTGAGAAGGCCCTGCACAGAGAAAACACCAGCAATAAGTCAGCTCGTAGGCAGGTACCTGCGTACAGATGGAGCAGTGTTTATTGGTTTTTTAACATAAAAACATAAACAACCCTAGATAAGGACCATAGGATTGTAATTCAAGGTGATGGAACCCAAGAGGTCCCTAGCCTAACCGCTTGCTCAAGCATGGCCAACATTGAGATCAGACCAGGTTGCTCAAGGCTTTGTCAAGTCTGGTCTTGAAAACCTTTGGGGACTGCACAGCCTTTGTGAGCAAGCTCTTCCACTGCTTGGCTGTCCTCAGGGAAAAAGATGCTCCCTTAGGATGTAAGCTCTTTAGGCTATCAGAGCTTTTTAAGTGCCTGGCATAACTGTGTCCTTGTGTACACCGAGGATCTCCTGCAACCACAGTAAACCAAGGCAAAATGCCAGTGGTGATGGCAGAAATGTACAGTGGTAACATGCTTACTCTATGGAGCTGAGCCCTTGTTCTCTTAGCAGGAGCACAAAAAAGTCTTATTTAACTGGAAGTTTTGAGTGTGAGGAAGAGAACTTAGAGGCCCAGCGCAGCTCCAATACCTCTCCTGCTGTTCCTCTTTTGGTACATGAAGCAAAGCTGCCACTCAGAGCCGGTCCTCACTTACTCGATTCCTTCCAGCTATGGTGTCACACTGCACCCTTGTTCCTCTGCCTGCTTTTTGAGGACAATCTGGAGGGAAATATTCATCTAGCAGGAAATGTGCACCTACTGTGTAAGCTGATACAGGAGCCGGCTTAAAGACCGGGAAGTAACAGCTCAGTAACCTTCACTTTGAGGACTCATGTTGTGTGAGTACTGACACTTAATGATAACAGTGGCTAATTATTTCACTGCTGATCACAGCATAAGCCTCCTGTAAGCCTTATCCATTGAAACTGAGTATCTTAAGAACTAGAGGAAGATGCTACCCCCACTGGTATGTGTCTGCTATCTCTGATAGATTTTCCAGAATTGTGCTTACTTCAGGTTCAAATTATTTCATGTAATTAAATTCCATGAATTGTTTTTTAATGGTGAGTTCTTCCAGAATTAAATTGATTTTTCTCTCACATCAGTTCCTAGAGGTCATAATCAGGACAGATAACCGTTCCTACACAACTTCCAAGAGTTATCCTCTCTGGAGATCTGTGCAACACATACCTTTTTTTTTTAATTTTAAGTAACGTAAACAGCCATGGTAGGGACCGTGCAAAAAAGACCAGGTACTGAGCAGGTTCATCTCTCTTGCTTGCAAAGCCAATGCCACACTTTTCTTGATCCAGCACCATAACTAACGCAGAGAGCGTCTTCGTTTACCGAGAGCGGACCCATCTGTACTAACAGGGGGTAGAAGAATTACAAGCTGCTGGAGTACAATGCACCAAAGTAATTAGTTCGCTTGTAGCTGGCCCCTTGATTTAACTAATTGCTGACAGTTATACCCACTGGCCCCAAGCAGTTCCCCCAGAAGGAAGAAGCCACCAAGACAGGTCCCCACCTGCCCCGGCGCATCCCAGGCGGGCGGCAGCATCCTGCCCTCCCACTCCTCTGTGGGGCCAGGGGATCAAGCGCTCCGGCCCCTGGTCCCCTCCCAGCCGAGCTGCTCCAGCAGGCATCCTTCCCCCGCTCCTTCCCCATCCCCGGGTGAGGCTGACAGATCAGGCGCTTTGCCAGCGTCTGAGACACAATTACGGTCACACATGCTGGAAGTTGAGAGAAAACGTGTGGGATTTATTTTATTTGGGGGGGGGGGGGGGGGGAGAGAGGCGGGCGAGGGACTGGAAGGCTTTTAAGCAGTCAAGGCCTCTGACAAAACAGGATTGAAAGCTATGCACCATATTTCATATAATTCAAGGCTGCATGCATGTGTTATTAGTTCTCAGAACCATTGTGTACGGCAATTTCTCCATCCCCAGTGAGCTTTTCTGGCTGGGAGGCCAAAGGAACAGTTGGTACTGAGCCAAAGCAGTTTAGGAATTTTTCCTGAAGGAGGGAGGGAGAAATGTGGAGCAGAAGGCAAGAGGGGCTGTTCTTTGAGGGCACGACAGCCTCTGCTCATATGTCCTGAAGTTTCCAGTGTCTTCTGTAGGGAAATCCCCCCTTCTCCTCTCTCCAGTCCAGGGACAAATTAACAGTAGGACAAAGTGATCTGGCTCCCGGTGGTGCCTGACTCTCACCTCCCAGGGCAGCTATGGCCCAGTGACAAGCCCACAGCAGCTGGGGATGCTCTGACAGATTCCTAGGGTCCTCGCAAATCAGGAGAAATCCGTTACCACAGCTTTGACAGATGTCTTACACTCATCTCTGGAGCTTAGGAGGGAGGTGAGGGAGGAGGAAAAAGAAGGAGGAGGAGAGTTGAAAGCTTTTAAAAACTATTCAAACAGGGGTTTTTCTTTTCTTTTGTAAAAAAACCAAACCAAACAAAAAACACAAGGTGAGAAATTAAGGTGGGAAAAATACTTCAAACCTAAACGTTTATAAATTTATAGCTTCATTTTAACCACAGCTTTATTTCTCTGCCTGTCTCACACCATGTTCCCATTATTGTCAGGAGAATGAACCGCATGCCTGCCAAATCAGGTCATTCACAAATATAGAACGAACGTCTGTCATTACAGATTTACCACTCCGACTATGGCATATCCCTTCTGTCTATAAAAATCCTGATCCATTAGCAGGGCAAGCTCTCTGCATGTCAGCCCTTTAACACACCATGCACGTCAACAAACTGAAGGTATGGCCTTCTTTCAACAGGCCAGCCTACGCGTTTGCTCCAAAGCGATGACAGGATGCGTGGGTGATGTCCACCAACTCTACAGCAAAGCCAAATTTCTTTATGCGAAAGTTCATTGCATGGTGATTCCTGGGTGAGCTCTTCACAGATTCAGGGTAACCCCAAACCCACAGTCAGCATCATCTTCTCTCCTTCTTTGGAGATGATGTAAAGTTGCTGATGCACAGAAAGAAATCTTATGAGACAAACTGAGGCCCAGTCTGCCAAACTTCTTAGGAACTAAACCGAAGTCTTGCTGAAGTTCTCAAAGACACTCGATGAATAAGGAATTATTTCATAATCACACAGGAAATCTGAAGTGGGACACATTTTCCAAGATCAAGATTAATGTCCTGGCCTCTCCTCTCTGGTCACACCAACTTCTCACAGTGATGCCCCAGCCTCTCGGTGTAGAGCATCTGCTTTCCATTTTGGAACACGCAAATCTCTTTTCAACAAGTACCCAAATTAGATAAGACAAATAAATAAATATTAATAAAAAGAAACAATATATTGCTTTCTCCAGGGGATTGGATGTGCACACAAACCCATGTTGTGGAGACGGAGCTGCACATCATACAATTCAACTAGTCTGAAATCCAAATTTTAACTTGAAAATCTCTGCGGTTTTATTTGCCGTCATGGAGAGCAATTAGGCTTTCTCCGGCGGACAAAGCAGCGCTGTTAGATTGTCGCAAATACTAGTATCCACAGTTCAAACAGCACAGTGGATAAAGCACCTGTTTAAGGCACTGCAGTTAAACCTTTGTGGATTTGTAGTTTTATTTTAGAGCTTCAAGGGATTTTTCATTTTTAAAAGGAAAAGAAGAAAGCAAGAAGCCCGGGTAAAGTGTGCATTTACTGGTGACAATGAAGCTGACAATGTACAAGACTCCAGCTAAAGCTAAGCCTCTCTACAAATCACTTATAATCTAATAGGCAGACGTGCAGAATACAGAAGGGGAAGGGGTTGGGCAGAGGACTTGAGAACTTACTCAAGTTTGTTCCATTTCCTGAGGAAATCACAGGAGAACTGACTCTTTAATGGGGATTAAAAGGGAAGGAACAGTAGCACGGCAACTAAGGAGGGAGGCAAATATTGCCCATGGAGAGAGCATTACAGAAAAAGGCAGGGGGAAGGCAAATAGCCGTGGTGTTGCCCGGGTAGCAACAACATGTACGGCCATGTGTGACACAGTCTGAAGAAAGCCTTTGGGTTTCTTCCTCCCTTTTCCTTCCCGCATGCCAGGAATTAGTAACGCGGTTGCTCACATGGTTGTCCAGCGGTTCCTCAAGCTCTGCCACCAGCCGATTCCTGCTGAGCGACAGGTTTCATGACAGACCGTATTCTGTAGGTCCCCACGCATGGACACAGTAACCCCCATGAACGTGGGCCACAAAGCAAGCTTGGCTCTAGGTTCAGTGCTCACTGCCGGGCAGAGGAGGAGAGGGAAGAAAAGCTGTAGGAACGGGCCCCAGTGGGATGCACTGGCTTTAATACCCTGATGGTTGCCAGAGGAGAAGAGAACCTGAAATGCGAATGCTTTGTAGAAATTCAGTGAATAAACCTCCTTAGATATAAACAGGTCATATAATAAACCCACTACAGCCAAAAAACTCAAAGGCTGCTCTACATTCCAGAGGGGAAAAATGAAAAGATAAGGGTAAGAGTGAAGGACGGAGCTGTCAGCTGCATGTTTGCAAGTCCTGATTTTGTACTTCCAGGCCAATGCCAATCTTACATGAAAGGCTTTGAAAAGCCACTGGTTTTTAGATAACTTATCAGTATTTCTGATTAAACAACAAAATGCAGTAAACAATACTCATCAGCTGTTTAAGCCAGCTGCAGCTCAGTTAGCTTATGAACATAAGCAGGCCACTAAACCAACCGGAGGAGCTCTTCAACCAAGGTAAATGGGTGCTGCCTAGAGCTGATGACAGATGGTTTTAGAGCAGGTCAGGCATGTGGTATCTATATAACATCTTGTGTCATATGGAAAGCAAATTCTCTTTCATACAGTTTGCTTCAGCTGAAGAAAATAAACCCTTTTTGATTTTATTGCCACATCATCTTCTAATCCCCAAAGCTGACAACAAACTAGCATCATTTCCTAATTCACAGTGATAACCTTCTTCAGAAACACGAGGATGGACAGCAAAAATCTAAACTCCCTTGCTTTATTAGGCACATTTTAGTTAATTTGCAAATACCTCTGTTTACAAACAACCCTCTCAGTCCAACGTAGTCTCCCACCCTTCATTGTGTCCCTCGATAATGTCACGATGAGGGTCCCCCAATAGCCCATGTCTGTGCATGCAGCTTTGGTGCTAGAGAGAAGACAACGGTGGAGAGCGCATCTGCATATTATGCTCACACCACTTGGCCAGTCTGTCTCAACTCTGCTTCTGAAAGGACAGTTTCTAGCTGTGGGTGTCTTTGCAGCATCCTCAGGGGGTGCCCAGTAAAGCAAAATTTTGCGTTGGGGAACAACTGGATGTGTGTTTGCTGGGGACTGGAAAGAAGACCCTGAATTCAGTTCAGATGCTAATGATGCTCAGCTAGTATTAGTCCAGGTCAGCGATGCACTCCTGACCTGGAGGGGAAAGACTCTGCTGCCAGTTCACAATCCCTGAAGCTGCTCAATCCCATGATAATGTCATTTCTGAAACAGCGCCAATGGAGCATAAAAGCAGCAGGCAGGACAGAAGGCATCGAATGCTAATAGCCACTCCTTAACAGAAGAGCGAGCCTAATCCCGGGCTTTGAAAAGTACTCAGCCCCCGCACGCTAAAGAGAGGTACGCCAAGAGCTCTACCCCATGTGCGCCAGAGGCCGCGGGGCACCAGATGCGCGTGTACCTGCAAATATACTTTTCCTGAGTGCATGAGGAAACCTCAGGTTCCCAGGTTTTCCGAGGCACAATTAAACCAGACCTTTATTTTCAAGGGCATTGCCAAGTAAGTGGCTCGTTTGAACTCGACTCAATCGGGAATTGAAAACACGGAAAAGAAAATAGGAGCAAGCGACCGGATGAGGCTCTGCAAGAGAATTCAAGTCTGACAGATTTATGGAAGCCTTGTTTCCATATGGATCAGTACTGCTGCCTCCAGAGCTCCAGCAGCAGCAATCAATGAAAACAATGCTGGCTCCGGCGGATGTCTGCACGCTTAAAAAAAAAACCCAACAAAACCCAACCCACATATATGTGTTTTTACATAGGGGCTAAGTAAACAGAAGCGCAGAACTGGGGTGGCTTCCTTGTTCATTTGCCACAGCAGGCGTCCCACCCTGGGGGACACGGGCCCCTGCTCTGATGTACAGCTGCGCTGGTGGGAGGAATCAAAAGAGCGAGTTGATTTAGTGAGTTATGAAACGGTGACATACTCTGCATGAAAATGAAAGGAAATATATCCGGGCAGGCAACGAGAGCGAGGCGATGGGGGGTGGGTGGGAAAAGGCAACGTCATTAGATCTACGGTCATCCAGTTACAAAGTCAAATGGATTTACACGGCGGGTGAGGAGAACTCTTGTCCCGCTGCTGTATAAATACCAAACTGACTGTAACCCTCTTACTCTTAAACACCTGGTAGTGACTGGAGTAATGAAACACACCCTGGCTGTCTCCATAAATCCCTCTCTGTGTGTGTGTGATGTACACCTACCAATTACTGATCTTCAGCAAATAACGGTGATGAGGCTCAGTTTGAGTGCAGAATAAATTCTGATGCTGTCAGTGGCGTAATACTGAGAATAAAGCTGGGAAGGGTCACGGTGCTCCTCTCCATCATCCATGCTGGGGGGGATCAATTGAGGCCAAAAATGGGCATGGCCTGCACTTTGTCATTTGCCCTTTTCTGAGTCTAGCATCTGCAAGCTTCAAAGAGGAAGGAAATTTCATTTCTACTGGCTGGACTGCTGAGTAAGAGGGAAAATCTGCAACTGAAGCAGAAGACAAAGCAAGAAAAGGGTGGAACAGCTTGATTTCCAAGCAGCATAAGAAATCAAGTTTTAGAAAAAAATGCCACAGCTTTACAAGGAAAAGCACTTCCTGCTTTATCTGGATCTTTAATCATGTCCCGTTCTCCACCCTTGGCATCTGGCCACATCTTATCCTGCATAAAAGGAAGTGCTGCCTCTTCCAAGAACACTTCCTCCTCCTGATTAATTCAACAGCGCATCCACAGCTTTCCCTGGAGTTTTTCCCCAGGAGCAGCTGAGCTAGGCTCAGAGATAGCCAGTACATCTCTTGCTCTATATAAATCAGAAGCCGGACATCCACAACTGGTAGAGATGAGCAGGCAAATCTGACAGTAAACAAAGCAGAGGGGATCATGCACATTACACAAAACATGTATTAAGAAGGCACTCGGCATACGTTTGTTTTACATAATGCATTCGAGTTGTTATGAAATGCAAACCAAAGCAAATGAACCCGAAAATTTGACATCAGTATCTCTGTCCAGTGATGGAGATGTTAAAACCTGTGACCCATCCCTTGCCCATTACTGGCAAGCAGATTTCAGTGGCGGCTGAAGGAGAGGCAGAAGCCGAGTGGAACATACTGAAGAAACAGCCTTCCTTTCAGAGCTGAGGTCTAATGACAAGGTCGATGCTTAGAGCAGGAGTTGTGGCAGCCAGGCTGGGATCTGCTGATTTCTGTCGGTGAGGTGTTTGATTGGAGATTTTACACACGCTAGGACAGAGGGTAACAGAGGTCCAACAGATGACAGAGTTACTTTGGGATTTCAGAGAGCCAGGATGAACTTCTTGAGATGTGCAGCAACCAGCTCGAGTCCCCCATGGCCACTTTTGCCCCGAGAAAACTGGGAACAGTTGCAATTCTTTTCATCAACAGCACGTTGTGACAATTACATAATATAAATCGGGACACGGTTATGGTTATGGGGGCCATATGATAGGCAGTCATAAGAGATAGGCAGGCACCCAGTATCTCTCTTTTGCTTATATGATGGATCCCTGAGGACAGTAAGAATTAATAACTTATGAACTGCCGATGTCTCTGTCCCATAAAGAGAAAATACCATGTCTGCCTCACTGTAACCCCCAAAGTCAATCTTCGTGTACACACAGATGGACCAGTTTGTAACGGAGAAACTACCTCGTAGCCGAACGTATGACGTTGGAAAATTTTACATTAAGGCAATATGAAAACAGGAATCCCCATCTGTATGTCGTCAGAGAAGAAGCTTAGCTCCCCTGTTTTTAAACTGCCTTATATAGTGCTGCAAGATGGAGCTTTAGGACTGTCCTGAGTAAGTAGACGTGAGCGTGTGACAGCAACACGTGCATTGTAAACACAGCCGTGGACTCAGAAACTGGCAGGAAAGGAGGGAGATAATCCATATATTTGAAGCATCCCCCTTCCTCTTCTCTGCAATTATATTTTCATATGGTGGTTTTGCATCCATCTAAGTCAAACATGTGCAAATGGGGTAGGCCCTAAGGCTCTGCGATAACCCGAGTGGAACAAAAACGTATGAATGCACATGCAAATGCTATGCTAAGTAGCATATGTTTTAGATATTACTGGGATCATATGTTGATATGAACTAACAGAAACCTCTGCTTTTCATCATAGATGGTACTTGCTACACTTAGGTGATCTATATAAAATACGGCCTGGTTTAGAACTATATAAAACGTATGTTGTTTGTACATGGAAAATATTCAAAGAGGGGAAAGGACAAAGACAGAACATACATGAAATCACCGCTGAAAATGTTTTTCTCTTTGCAGCAGCCTCACTTGCTTTCCCCTCCTTTGGCAGAGCACATCAGGTTCTACTACTCAGGTGATTTTCCAGTTGCTTTTAAAAAGAGTGTATTTACTTATTAATGACTGGCTATAGGGAGGCCACATTTCTCCCTGAAGTCTGGGAATGGAAAAGATTGGGGCAAATGACAAAGCAAGGAGTCACAACCCAGTGCTAACGGAGGGAGGGAGGCAGGGAGGGAGGGAATCCAGTTTTGTGAAGGCAGCATCGTTCCCCTCACACGAGGCTGAACCCTGCCTGCCTCGCTGCCTGCGTGTGGTTTAGTGCATCACTGGGACTTGCTCGAGTCTAGCAAGCAGGACTTAGCTCATAGACTTTTGCTGCAAAAAAGATTTCTTTTTCTTCTCTGGGTGCTGGAGAATATCAGGAGAATAACCCGAGCTGGATCACAAACAGAATTTAGATTCCAGATCCGAACGTCTCCGGCCTCTGTTAGGTATCTAAATCTAGCTCCAAATCTCTCACAGTAGCCTGTGAGACACTGTAATGAAAGGGACTTGTTAAAAGAGGTTTTTATAGACCCCTATTCCATTCGAACATGCAGCTCTGTAAAATAAAAATGCTTTACAAAAGCCAGCAATGTTTTAAAATTACAGCTAGGAAGAAATACAAGAAAATATGTGTTTCCAAGGAAGCTGCTTAGACATCTTTGAGGAAACTCTTGCATTCTGAAAGCCTGAATTTTCTTTCTGAAGGTCTTCTTGGTCTGCAGGACAAGACAATCTCAAAATCCTCAGTGCAACAGCATATGCATTGTCTAGCCACTTCTAAGAGAAGAAGAAATAAAATACTGCAAAGAAGATATTTGCACCTACTTATATAATATACCAAACTCTCAGAACTCAGGAAAAGATAAATTAATGTGACGCTACTGGAAGTGAATGAAAGACCTTTTACTGCTTTGAAGTTAGTAAGAGGTTATATGTATTTTTTAGCTGAGGTTACGTTACATAAAACCATATTGAAACATTACTTCAAATGCACGTTTTCGTTTGGGAGAGATGGGTGTAGGCCTCCCGAAGCAATATTTGGAACAACAGTTTTTCCAAATATTGTGCTCAGATTATTCCATTTGCATTTTTTCTATCTCCTACTATTCAGCCAGACCAGCTTACAAACAGATACGTGGTGTATGCGACAGCATTTTAGACTCCTTTCAGAATCCTTTAATAAATACTCCCAGAACACTGAGCTCGAGCTGTTTGCTTCCCACACCTTGGTCACCTCTTCAAAACTAATTTTTTACTCAATGAACGGGCAGGGACAGATCCTCAACTAGTGTAAACCAGCACGCTTTTCGTGATCTTCAGTTGTTTTCATCCTTTTGGCACCCCAAAAAGGTTCTAGTGGAGGAAAAAGGCCCGTGTATTGGCAGTTAAAGCCGACTGATGGCAGGGTTTGCTTTCCTTAGTTACTTTTGCAGACTCTTTCGAAGCAGTGCACAGAGCCCCTAGGGATCCACAGACCACAGCCCAAAAACCACATTTCAGTAGACCTGCACCAGTTTACAGCAGATTAAAACCCCAGGTTTTAAAGCTGGCCAATGGCAACCAAATTAAATATCTGAACAGGAAACGCCGCAGGAGGATTGTGCAGCCGGCGCACGGTGGGCTTTGCCCAGCTCAGGTTTATGTTGGAAGGGTAGAACACCATTCCACCCCTCTTCGTGCCCGAGGCAATAAAAAGTTCCTGCAAGACTGCAGCTTTAATTTAAAACAAATTTGAGGTGTAGTCGTTTCTGGCTCACGCTAATGCCTAACAGCTCCAACAGCGTTGCAATGAGTGGCCCGATACAGGTAATGGTCTTAAGTTTATTGCCCTTCGTGCTGCGAAGACGGCCTTTGAAGGCATCAGCCGAGCATGCCACAGTGCTGACGCTGCATGAAAGCAATTGAAACGACACTGATGTCCAGAGTAAAGCAGGAGACCCTCTCACTGCCCTAAAGCTGCAGAAAAAGCAGCAGCTGCAGTGCTTGCTGATGAGTTAACAGCTAGGGTCAGTGTAAGCTCCATATTTTCCTCTCCCCTCTGTTTTTCCAAGCTCAGCCCCTGCTGCCTGAGGTCTAGTGCACCACAGCCCTCTCAGCTTTTTCTGGTCACCAGTTTCACTGGTTATCCTCCGGTCCTACGTAAATCTAACAGCCAGGTCTAGCTTCACAGCATCTCATAGTGGCAGTGGGGATGGTGAGGCTGATCACAGGGCTGGCTTCTGAATTCCCTGTCCTAACCATTGACCTTCCTCCTTTTTGCCTGGCTCTGGCTCCTGCCTGGCATTTGGCCCACCCTTCCAGAGGGAAGAGGTTTGATGGGATGGGGAAGGAGACACCTGGCTAAGGAGGAAGGAAACAAGCAGGAGGGGTGACCAGACAAGGGAGAGAGGGGTCTGTGCATGGAGAACAGCAGTACTAACTACTGGGAAATGGTGGCCAGGGAGGAATGAGGGTCAGGGATGCGTTTGTGCCAGAGCAAATGGTACGTGAGAGGGGAAAAAGCAGAATGCAGCATGTGCCGAAGCGTGAGATGGAGGCCGAGCTGTCCAGACACAGCCGTGCTCATGGGGGAGACCAGCTCCACCAGGCTCCTGAAAAAGCTGCCAGTCTTTTCAGCCCTGCGCAGTGTGCCAGGATTTCCTAGTAATAGCACAAATTCGGGAGACAAATACCTCACCATTATTCTAGCATTTTTCACACCCAAGAGGATCTTTAGCAGTGGCCCCGCAGTGGCACGGACTCTCGCTTTTTGATTAATCTTTTATACCATCTGCTCTCCCTCCACCTATCCATCATCTTGCTGCCTGAGTGATGATTACTTCAGAGTGCAAATCACCCAACATCATTCTAGCTGATAAATTATATATGAAGGACAGGACGTGGTGAGTAAGACTGAACCCAGCGACATCGGTTTAAGCCTGGGGATAAGCCCGGGTGCTCAGACACCCTAACGCCCGGCACACTTGCAAACAGGCAGGTTAGATTAGATGGCCAGGCTCCAGTGGAGTTAAGCCAGGTTTACACAGGTGTAAGTGAGATCAGAATTGGCCTTCAGTCTGTGGAAAAACTTTACTGGTTTATGAAAGGAAATTTCATGCACACGGAAAAGAACCTATCCTTAATTAATCACGTGGGAAATACTAAAATTATGGACAAACCAGCAACACTGGCAGCTTCTCTCTATGCTAGTATCATCTGTGAGGTATACACCTGCTGGGCAACTACTGGTGTTGGTTAATCATCCTTCTATCTGGGGAAAAAAGAATCTACTTAATTTGGTTTGGTTTTTTTCCCCTTACCTGCATAAATGACAAAAAAAACAACCAAACAAACATGTGAAATAACAGCTTGAGGTGAACTGCAGGCCAAGTAAAGGGACAAGAAGCTGACAAGAAGCACTGAGACAGGCTCCCTGCACATCAGTGATGAATGCCACCCCCCCGGCTGTCTGCAGAGAGAGCCTGTGAGTGAAGGTCTGGGCAGCAGACGGTGACTGGAGGTGGATACCCACAGCGTGGACTCCACTGGCATTGTGGGCTCTCATCTAGAAGGTGAAGATGATAACAGGGGATATTCTGCAGTGGTTTTTATCTGCTTGCCATCGCAGCGTTGCCAAATGCAGATATAAAGGATGGTACTGAAGAAAACATGTCGCTTGGAGAGGGAATCAGAAACGGGGACTGAGCAAAGTTGGTATCATTGCTAATGCCTCTAATTCTGCACCGAGCCACAGGCAACCTCAACAAGCCTGCCAAGGTGTCTCTCCCCTTGCTTTGCGAGTTCTCCACATGTCAAGGCTAACCTTTATTTTGTTTTAAATACTTTCCAACCTTTTTTTTTTTTTTTCCTTCTTTAGAAATAACCCGCAGCATGTAAAACCAATTAGGGAGGCTGAAAATTATCATTGTAACATTCCCCAGAGAGGTGAAGTAAAGCACGCTCCCCGCTGTTGCCACCTGCAGCTGACCCCTGAGGACAGTGGAAGGGCTCACCAAGGGCAGACAACCCATTACACACTGTAGAGAGCCAGACAACAGCATTTTCTGCTGACGGTGCGAGGCGACAGCAAGTTCCACCCTGCTGGCTGCAGGTGGCTGGGCTGGTCCCTCCGTTGCTATCTGTGCTGGTCGGGAACTCAGGTTTCAGAGTCTGTGTTGACTCCACTGTCTTTCGGCAGCATCTACCCCTAGAGCAAGTAACACACCTTTGCCACCCTACCCACGAACTACAGCCACGCGTTAAAGCTGATCATGGACCCATGGGAAACCACAGCTTGTGCACCACCTTACGGCACATTTTCTTACCAACACTGGCAAGGGGAGTGACCAAAGATGCTGACAGGTCTGTAAAGTCACATGCCATAAGCCATCTAATCAAACCTGGCATCCCTTTCAGGGCTCTGGTCCAGTGGGAGAGTGTAACACACCTGAGCAGATGCAGGAGAACTGCACCTCTCTGTGTTGCTCTGCCTACCTCCTGGAAGAAGCTACAGACTGTGCAGGCAACAGGATTTTAGAAGAGGCCATCTAACACTGGGGGATAAACTTCAGCGGGGACTAGGCACCAGCATTAGACTTACCCCTTTTCAGTTCACTGCCTTCTCAAGATTGACTCGTTACAAGTAAATAGTACCAAAAGGAAAAGATGTAAAGATAAAACCTTCCCCCCTTTTCTCTCTAACCCAAAAGCAAAACCCTCCTACACGCATGCAGCTCTCCCACCAGGGGAAGGACGAAAGGAAGAGCACATCGTGGCTGTGGCCACGTCATTTAATGCATTAGTGGAAGAAGTTCAGATGAACCAGAGCTCTGAGAAGTACCTAGCAATGCATTCTAGAAGAGAGCAATCGTCACCGTGTGTAAGCACAAGCCACTTTTTGTGGAGGAGTGGTGGGAAAGGAAGTTTAAAATTAGGCCAATTATTCAAAACACTATATCCTTCAGAACTCAAAGGAGGTACAAAATGAGGGGAGGAAGGACCCACCGGGGCAACGGGGCTTATTTCTCCTTCTTCTGAAATCAAAGAAACATCCCTGGGTGCCTGCACTCTGGCATTACGCTGCCCTGAGAAGGGAAAGTGTGCGTTCGGGGATGCTCTGACAACAGTGGGAGTCCATTTTACACCACTCCGAGAGAACAAGGGAGGCTTTCTATGTCGAACCACATGGGAGAGATCTGTTCCTACATCCTGAAATGCTTCAAATAGTAGTTGCTTCTAATGGGATATACACTGGGTACAATTAAAGTCTCTTATTGCAACACTCCAGTGAAACCTCACTTAAAGGCTGACTTGTGCTGTTTAGAAGAGAGCTGCGAATAAGAAATAAAAACAAGTAGATGCTTTCTTCTAATTCTCTCGCTACCACCCTCAGTAAAATGGTAAAACTAAAAAAAAAATATGAACAATGTTACTATCTGAACATCAGGCTCATATTTTCTTGAATAATTGAAACCAGCGTATCTGAAAATATTCAAAATAAGGGAAACACTTTTCAAATTTTGCAGTAGATGAAGTTCTCAATGTATTTGTGTTTTAAATACCACTCAGATGGTTTTATTTTTCTTACTAAGGAAAAAAAAAAAATATGGATATCATTATTTGAACTTCTAGTATCCAAAACTACCATAAAGAATCAGCTGCTAAGGACTTGCAATGCCAGTGGTTTGGAACTTTAGCCAAAATCACAGATTACCAAAACAAATCTAGCTCTGCACGGGACAGAAGGGAATGGTTCAGTTTCAGTAAACATTTGTGCCTTTCATTGCAGAAAATGTTTAAAAAAACCCCCCATCTCCAAATTGCAAACACTCCATGATTATGGAGTGTCCCGAACAGAAACTTCAAGGCAGGGAGGCTTCAACACTCTGGAGAGAGGGGGGCTTAGCAGATTTTGTCACATCAGATATTTGCATCGGCCATGGATTGCTAGCCCCATTAGGTTCAGCATTCCTTCCTCTACTTGTTTGTAGCTATACACAGGGTAGAGTTTCTCAAAGCCTACATTTTAATAGGAAAAAGACCCGTATCATATCAAGTTATGGGGGCACCAGAGAGAAACTATGATGTTTTCCAGCTTGCTGTTATTTACTGAGAATAACCCATGGCATCCTTGTGCCTTCCTCAAGAAATGAACGTAAAGGGGAAGGGAAGGGAAGGGAAGGGAAGGGAAGGGAAGGGAAGGGAAGGGAAGGGAAGGGAAGGGAAGGGAAGGG
>JAAGNO010007536.1:171744-185864 GCA_033439905.1 Ceryle rudis
ACACACTCACACAAAAAACCAAACCAAAAAACAAAAAAACAAAGAAAAAGCAAGGGAAGGGAAGGGAAGGGAAGGGGGTGACCTCTCAGGTGGTTGGGATCAGCACTGGGTAGAGCAAGACAGGCAAGTGCTGTCTGCTTCCCCTTCACATGGGAGCCGGTCTCAGGAGTATCAGGCACTGAATTAGCAGAGACCTCATCTTTCAGTTCATGTTGTCTAATGCAAGATCACTGGGGCATAAAGTTTCTATTATCTGTGTTTTAATAATGGATGAAGCTCCCCTCCTCCTGCTCCAAAAAGCCCTACATATAACCCTGCTCTAGGCAGATGATGCAGCTGCTCCTTTGTTTGCTCAGCCCCTTCCAGATGGGTATCTGGTGCCACCTGAGCTGAGTGGGCTCAGGGAACATTTTGTTACTTGCATTTCATTTCAGACACTGCAGGCTTCCCCCTCTGAGCTCAGCTTTATTTAAGGATGTTCATTTTACATTTGTGTCTGCCCTGAGGATGACCAGGGGATAAAAAATGGGGTCCCAAAGCTCTGTATTTTCAACTTCATGACCTCAATTATTGCTTACTTATTGACCAACTATCAAGGATGGCAGGGAGTATTATTATTCTAGGTGACAAAAGTCCACTCAGACAACAGGTCCTCAGATTTGGATCTACAAATCTGGCTCAATTCAAACGACTTCCTGCCAGACTGCAGAAGGATGAACACTGAAGCTGCTCCTGTGAAGGGCTGGTCACCCTGTATGACTGCTTTTATCAGAACCAGGACATTTTCTCCTATGATACAGTTAATTTGAAGGTACGGGTTATTAGCACAGTGTTAACAGGTTATTAGCAGAGTGTTAAGGAAATGCTAGAAACAGTTGAGTGATTTGTCATTATTTCATAAAACTACTGTGCTACCAAGGAAAATTATGTGCAAATTTGTAACTGAGAAAGAAAAAAATCAAACTCAAAACAGGCACAGAAGCATAGAGAATTGGAATAGAAGTGTTAAGGTTGGCCTGTGGAGAACGAGTGGGAATGATGAGGTGGGAAAGCACCAGAAGGAGTGACAGAAGGTTTTGCTGGCACCCAGCTCTGCAGGTCATCAGAATCACAGCACATCCATGCGCAGCTTCTGAGAAGACCCAGGTAAGGAAAACAATGGACTGCCTAAAAAAAGGGACAGCATTTAAGAGATGGTGATGAAGAAGATGAAGAATAAGGCTGGAGCTTTAAGACACCCAGACACAGAAAGGCTGTGAGTAAACCCTAATGACTCACAGAGGTAGGAAAGGGTGGAGAGGTGAAAGTTTCTATTCACAGTAATCTCCTGAAGAGTTCAAAAGGCTTGTGAATATGTGAGAAGGGGAGTGTGAGCAAGTAAAATCTGCTTGTTTTTATAATAAAATCACCTTCCTCTTCTGTAAAGTCTAACATTGAGCTTTGCTACGATTGCAATGCTCTTTGCTACAGAACGAGACAAATACACTTTCTGCTAAAGGAAAACTTGAGAGTATGTTTACAAAATCATTTCTGAATGTTCAAGTATCTGTGCGGTATAACTTGAACCTCCATCACGTAGAATTTCCAGGAAAAAATCCCCCACCATACAAGCGTAGAGCATAGGTGGATGTTCCAGTCCTCAGCTGACACAGAAACCCAACAAGAAATACAAGAGGTGGTCTCTGTTCCTTGTGCCAACCATTGTTGGTGTTGTACCACCCTACTGGTTACCACCAGATAGGAAGTTTCATGCAGTGCTAAGAATACCTTATGCATTCAGATCTAGGTGAGGAGGTCATCATTTGTTCTTGATTATGCTTGATAGGACTGCGCCATAAATGTCCACATTTTGAGGCTGTGAATTCACTTTTTCTTGGGCCATACAACACCTAAACAAAACCACCTTGCTGTCCTAACAGCTGTGGATTTCTAGTTCTTTTCCTGGGTAAAACACCAGAACATTTTCTACATAACAGTTCACCCCAAAACCACGAATAAAACTCATTTATTCGGTTCAGAAATGTCAATCAACGAAAGCATTATAGACCTGTCTTGTTTTCAAATACAATCTGTATGACAGAGGATTAATCAATAGCCTACCATTCCCAAAGCACATTGCAGAAATCATGTCCAATTTTCTGACTCTCAGACACACAAAAAAATTTTACAAATCATACGCAGTCAATTTTAATAGCGAAATGGCTATACTTATCTCTTCCAAACAAGATTATTTTATCAGAAGAACTCCGAGAGGACAGAAATTGAACTCCTCTCAAGCAAAGCAGGACAGAAGGGAAATGGCACGTGGCCAACAGGAGATGTTACAGCCTTATTCCATCTGCACTCAAGAAAGTGACCTCCTTCCCTAGGACATTGGATGTGTCCCACTGAGGCTGTCAACAATAAGGTCTAGACAGAAATCCTCCCTCTTTAATTCCCAGAGCTTCAATTTGCAATGAAGCAAACGTGACAACTATTGGATAAATGGCAAGACGGCTCTAGCATAAAGCGCAAACTCAGGTTGTTCCCCCTCTTCCTTCTGCTGGAAAACCCCACACATCTGTTCAGAGGGAATTAAAAACTTCAGCTGTCTGTTACAGCCGAAGGCACAGCGCCTTGAATTCCTGGCATATGCCGGTACCTACAATCCACTGCTCTGGAAGAGGTCAGACCCAGTTTGCATCTCTAAGCAGCAGTGCTACCACTAAACCAGTGGAAGTACAGAGCCATTTTAATGGAACAATAAGAACCAGTAACGTGCAAAAAGTATCACCCTTTACTCAAAGAGAATCAATGGCGCACAGATAAAGAAATGTTCCTGCTGGCTCTCGAAGAAAATCAACTGCAAATACCTTTAGAAAAAAATAAAATCAAGCAGACGTGTTACATTCTCTTATTTAGTAGTGCGATTTACTGGGACTTGTATGCACATTTCAACTGGTTTTCATTTGTGTGCTTGCACCAGACAGACCCATGCTCAGCAGTTGGGTATCGGTGGCTGAACAAGCTCTTCACCCATTTCTCTATCCACCCACTCTGAACAGCTGCGTAGGTTTGAGTTTTCACTTCAACCAACTAAATGAGGCTCGCCAAAAAAAATTTACAGTGACAAAGCAGAACAGGGACCCTTTTTAGTTTTATTATTTTTCTTTCAGCAGCAAATGACATACTATAAAAAGGCTTGTCTTGTATTTTGTTGCCTTTACACAGTAACGTGAGTTGAAGGGGAAGATGCAGTTATTGTTTAAGAGGCTTATTGAGGAAAAAACAGTTTGTCTCCTTGTGAAGGGGTGTCAAGTTAAAAGTTTAATGGAGACTTTCTCACAAGCGAGACAAAAGTCAGTGGCGTAGTCAATCATAAACTCAAATTTACCTATTTGCATCTAAGTGAATGAGCAGTCTGGTTTGATCATCTTTTTATTTACCACTACATGATCAAATTGGTTGAATTTGTCTGGGTTTCACAGGAGAGACATCTTGCTCTAATGTTGCAGAGCTAAGCACCTACAAAATAGACTTAGAAAAATCAGGTTCTTGGAATCTGTAAATTCTGAGCATTTACGCAAGTCAGTAAGTGCCAAAGGCTTTCCCTACATGTTTCAGCACACCAATGGGTTCAGATAAAAACAAGTGCAATAATCAGGCTTTCTGTGGTTAAACTTAACTCCAAGAACCCCAACATAATCTTACATCTGCTGTAGGCTTGGCCTTGTTACTCCAGATGTCTTCCCCATAGGACAACTACCTAGAATATTTTAAGAGGTCCCTGCCTTGCAAGTTAATGGAAATCCTCCTAAGCAGGAACTACAGTCAGTTCTTTCTTTTCTTAGCATTCCAGGAAAAGGAGGACAACTTCTCGACACTCACAGCCTCACTCAACACAGTACAACTCTCTAGAAAGTCTATGGGAGCTATGAGTGTGCAATAATTACATGGCTGGGACTTCATAAAGAGAGCAATAACATTAGTAAAACAGCAAGGCTAATTTGCTATTCAGGGATTTTTTTCCTAAGTCATATTTAATTACCATCCTTGTTTCCTTGCCCACCACCCTTTTCCTCCCCCTTCCTCTCTGAAGAGCTGTGGAATTTCGACGCTGAAGGAGAAGCTGATTATGCTGCACGCTGGCACCGAGCTGTCCAGGCTACACACAAAAGATCATGAATAGGCAGGCGTGTACTTGCTCTAAATATAGTTCAGACACTACTTAGGCATTTAGAATCAAAGATCTGCTACTAGCAACAAGTTCTCCAAAAGCATGCGATTTGGCATGCCTGGAGCTGTTAAGTGGATGCAGGCAAAAAACTGCTGAAGTTATGGGGAAAGAATATGAAGGGTGCTAATTGCCATCTGCCAAAGCCTCAGAAAAAAAAAGTCTTTGCGATAGACTTTCAGCATGGGAAAATGTAATAGCAGCAACAAAGTGTTTACGGGAGAATACATCTAACAAAGCAAGAAGCGCTCCGACTTACGAGACACCTGGCAGCAGAGGAAAATGGTTCTGTGCTATAAATCAAACATTACTGCTTCTGCTCCCGTGTGCATCTGTTACTTTTTATTCTTGAGGACCTATAGTTATGTAAGGTCCCCTCTCTGAAGTAATAGTTGGTGAAATAACAACAAAAAGAAAGGGTTGCTTTCTACAGCATCTTGTGCTGACATTTCTTCTTCCACAAGTACGTTTTTAGTGGACATCAGATCTGAATACAGCGATGAACAGCAAGATGCTCTACACCCACCAAACACCTCAGCTCTGACAGCCCTGCAACAAACTGGATAGTCCACACACCTCTCCCTCCTTTTGCTTGGTGAAATCAGAATATCAGGGATTGACCTTTGACTGGTAGGGATATTACCCCTTCCATGTAGGAGCTGCTGGGTACCTCCCTTTCCCAGTCACATATATATGCTGCAGGATGTAGGAAAGGAAAGAGAAGATCAACTGGGCAAGTTTGCCAGACAAGTTTTCTCTTAAAAAATTAGAGAGTATCTTAGTTTATTACATGACAAAATTACCTGAAAACTAGAGGACCGTCATCTCAGCTTTTGCCCTTGACTCCCAGTAATGTTTGTGTGGCTTTTTTTTTTTCATAGCTTACAAATAATGTGGACCTTCAGCTACAAAAGTACAAGGGATTTCCCAGGTGGAAATGTGCTCACACTCTTAGTAGCACATACACAGTGATTTTGGGGCTGTCAGATTGACAAGTTCTTTAAACCTGATCCTTTTCTGACTGACATGCTTAGTGGGCATTTGTCAGGACAGCCACATGCCAGATGGTCCGCTTCGAGTCAGGCATCACTTCCAGGCAGAAACTCAGAAACCTTTCTCTTTCTGGGACTGGTCCCTTGAGAAGTCATACCTACACTGCATTAAAGCATCTCATAGTTGTAACTACATGCACTCAAGCACCTGAAGTCCTCATGAGCTCCAGTGTCATCCAGCAAGAAAGCCAGCAGCTACCTGCTCTTATCATAGACCATTCTGGATCCAGCTGAAGCCCCAGAGCAGCTGGCACAGCCCTCAACCCTGGAGCAAGTGGAATGACCCCAAAGAAAGCCCAGATCTGGCCAACCACGAGAGGGAGACAAGCTCACATGCTTGGCCAATGCTACCCCTTGCTGCCAGGGGGAAGTTCCACGAGGTCAAGTTGTGAACTGAGTTGATGGCAAATTTGTGACAGGGTGAAATAGAGCGTGTCATGGGAGGTCTCACAACCTGCTTGCTGCCTTAAGTCTCCAGAGGCAGCCAAGCCATGTGAGAACTTGTCCAAGGGAGATAGAGGACATAAAGACTTTGCCTTTATTTCCAGGACTGAGCTTGGAAGATTATTTTTCACCATCAAGCTGCAGGACAGGCTGATGATGGAATTATCAGGTGAGCCAGATTTGTTGGTCTTATCTGATGGCTGTCCCAGGTTTTTCTTCACTGAAGGAGTGGGGCTCATGGGGCAAGAAAGGCAACAGAGGCAGACTGTTGGGACATTTCGAGAACCACGGGGATGACATAAAGGCTGAGATAGATCAGATTAGATAAAAAAGGCCCTTTTGACTGCTGGAGAAAAGACAGGACCTGAGGCAGGTCTTGGAAAACAGCCTAGAAAAAAAAAAAAAAGTTCCAGCCCAGCTGGAACAGAAAAATATTTCACAGAGAAGGAAATTGCCTTGCAGTTGTCTTAAATGGATGAAGAATGGGCAGGTCACAGCTCAGCCTTTAGAAAATGCTTTAGACAGTCTGACAAACAAATTGCGGACAAACATGAAGTCTGACACCCAAATACTTCTCCCTTTTTCAACACCAAGCCTTTAATGAATTAGGAAATGGATCCAAATACTATGGGTGCTACATGAAACCCATGTTTACAACACATTAAACTCCAGTTTCCCTCAGAGGATGCAACCAACTCACACAATTAATCACCTGGACCCTGAATCTGGGGAATACTTTAGATAGGTTTAAACTTTGTCTGTATCTCACTGTAAGGAAAATTCCATATTTTCAAATGTTTTCTCCACTGGAAAACAGAGAGGTCCAACAATTGAATAAACATGATTTTTTTTTTTTTCCTTCAGAATAACAAGCCAATTGGATCAACCAAGGCAATTGGATCTACTTCTGGTATTAAAATAAGAAAATGAAGTTTCTTTTGGATCAAGCAGGAAGCAAAGACATTACCATTTCAGTGAGGTATAGCTGGCATTTTATTTAACTTTACAATTGTTTTTTTCTCCTTTCTTTTTGAGGGGCACAGATGTTTTAGGGCTGAAGAAAATCAAACCTCACTTCCTGTAAGAGAAGTGCCATAAACCACCACCCAGCATCATCTTAAGGAGCAACGTAACCTGTACCTGGTTTCAGCATATCTTTCATGCAGATATACAGACCTGAGGATGAAGGTGGTACGAAGCAGCACCTGCCTACTCCATCATTAGAAGAACTCGTGGTTCTTCATGTCCCTCCAGCTCAGTGAGGCCAAGAGGAAAGACTGGGTGGAGGACAGGAACAGCTGTATCCTGCATGTGAAAACAGCACTTGTAGTTGGAGAAAACAGCTTCTAGGAGACACTGCAGCAGTCCTGCATGTTTCCTTAAGTGAAGGTCTTACATGTTCTTTCAAGATTGTTACAAAGGATATTTCCTAAAGCTGATTCAAACACTGAAGCCTCTGCTCTGGATGAGGTTGCATTTTTACACCTGGCTCGGCAAGCAGGTGTGATCTTTTTTTTATTGGTCTCATGACACTTGATCAATGCCTTTGTCACCTGCAGATTAAGCTAGTGCAACGCATCGTAAAATTCAGTCACCGTTCAGAAACATCTTTTAGCACCTCATACTGACATTGGGCCTTGTTTCACACAAGGAGCATATTGTATAGTCATGGTCTGAGGGCTCTCTTGGTTTCTGGTGGTTCTTGGGGTAACGTGGCAGTCCAGCACATTGACACAGGAACTCCTAATTCATCTGGGATGTGGGTATCAAAGAACTTGTCATCTCTAAAGTTTGTTTGCTGCTCTAGTAGCTGTCACCTCTACTGGTACATATAAGGGACCTGCATGACATGCACTGGCCCCCTGGGGACACTAACTAACATCCTTCTGACACTGGAATGCAGTTAGTTTGGGGGCAAAAAGTCTGCAGTGCTGGGAGCCTTGCTGCCTCCCAGAGCTGTATTTTCACAGCGTGGGTGTGTGCTGCATACACAGCAGCGTGGCATGAAAGCACATCAGAGCTGAGTTTTAAGATGCAAGGGGCCCCAGGATAGCACGAGAGGATGTGTTGGGCAGAGGGATCCAACCCTGGCAGAGCCTTACCCATACCATCTCTATGGACATCAAGGACAGTCCTGGAGGCCTGAACACCATCTGATCACTGTCTTGTAGAGGGCTGCACCACACAGGCTCGCTTCCCAGTTGCTTTAGCCCTGCGGATTCTGGGGATGTTTACACTTGCAGACTTCTTGTTCAAGGTGACTTGATCTCACCACTTTTTGAAAAAGATGCTCAAGGCTTTAGAGCAGAGTCCTTGATCCAACAGAGAATGTCCACTTTTACAGGAGACCCGTGACGGGATGCTGTGAAGGGGATACGACTGATGATTTTCAAAATATTCGTGCAATGTAAATTTTCAAGGACCTTTGTTACACTGAAGGAAGTTAGACTGAAAAAAGCTATGGCTGTGCTAGTAGTACTAGAACAGGGTAAATGAAATGACCCAGTTAACTATAATCCTGACAGCCCAAATAAAATAGTGGAAGCCAATACAGGATACAATTAATAAGAACTAATGGGAAGATAAAAAAAAAAAAATGCCAGTTAAGTTTATGAAACAGACCTTGTCTGACCAACCTAGAATTCTGTTTGGATGAGATCGAAATTTTGGCTTACAAAAGTAGTAGTATTGGTGTAATAGAACACACTGTGGCTTCCATGAGACTTAACACCAAACAAATATTTTCATTGGGAATTTAGAACAATGGAAATTATTACGGTTCATTTGAAATGTGAGATAAACATGGCTCATGAATGGCAACAAATGGAGAAAACATCAGTGAGTGGGTTTGTTTCCACCAAGACTCGGCTGGAATCCTGTCCTTGCTGTGTTTGACTTTTGTCAGACAGTCAAAACAACAAAAGATAACAAAACTTACGTGAAAAGCTTGCAGTTAAGAGGAAGATTTAGGGCAAGCTATTCACAAATGAAGATGACAAGTCACACAGACAGTACCCTCTGCAAAACTGCATTTAAATATGATGAAAAAAGCCATCACGTGTATTCTGGAGGCAGAGAGAATGAAAACCACATCCCATATGAATGCTCCTATGTGGGAACTGTGCTGGTAAATTGAGATGGGTTCAGAGAAAAGGCAAGGGAAAAAAAAAATTAGAAAATACATCTAGTTAAAACATAAACGTGGCCCAATCTGTTTAGCTTAAAATAGGTTGAAGGGCTGAGAACAGTCAATAGCCAAAGAGAAATACAGCAAGAGAGGCCACGGGCCAGATCAAAGTCTAGAAGTGTAGCTAGACACAGTGGTATTAAAAATAAGATCCAAGCATTAGAGACAAACTTATATATCCCCAGTTTTCTTAAAAATATCCTAAACTGAAGATGAACCATTTTAAAAATTCAAAGAACTAATCAAGGCAAAGCTTGTGGTCAGCCTAGATTATCACACAAAACCCCACGTAGCTTTAAAATTGAGGGAGGGCCTGTTCTTGATAACACTGGGCAATTGTAGAGCATATCAGCAGCTGGTTACTTTATTTTACTGCAGGTACCCCGAGTCAGACTTCTGACCGTACGTGTGCGCAGGGCTCAAGTCACTGCTTTGAAGTGCCCTAGGTAGAGATGTCCCTACTTGTGTAAGGTGGTTGGATAAGATGACCTCTAAAGGTCCCTTCCAGCCTAAAACATTCTGTGATTCTATGAAGAGATGCAAATGAGCGTTGATGTGTGCTGGGAAGGTGGTATGGGACAAAACTGTTTATTGCTGCTGCGGTGTGAAGAAGTGTCAAACGAGACGCTGGCCCTAATGAGCCAGGAATTGCGTATACATTATGCAAGACCTGAATTACTAAGTTAAATAAGATGGGTGAGTCAAGAACAGGCAGATGAACAGAATTCCTATCATTGCAGGTAGGAAAAAAACGTGCGTGGTAGATGGAGGAAGCCAGCGCAGATGCCTCCAACGCTGCAGCACCCATCCCAGCTTCACACGTACTCTTGTGCCGCTGGCAGGCTGCTGGACAGCCTGCCCTCCTGCCTAGCAAGCAAAGACCTCCCACGAGCACAGGTTTGTCATTCCTCTTGTCTCTGATGCTAACACTTATTCGTAACATCCCTCAGGTCAGCAACACTGCCCTCACACGGGAGACTGCAAAGCACAGAAGGACACTGCTGTCCGCTGCAGCTCGGTGCTCCAAGAACACTTTCCACCATGCTCCTGAGCCTGATCTTATTTATGCTGCGTTTCGTTGAATCTCACAAACACACTCGATCTCCTCCCTCCCCCAGTGCACGTTGCACATAAACTCCTTAAAGACGTTGGTTAATGCAAGTGGCATTTTTAGAACTGCAATGTATGGGTGGTGTTTGCTCCTCCAGTACACGAGCTGCTTATCAATCATTTAATTGGGACATCTTGGTCTTCACCCAGATGGTCCCTTTCAGCAGATAGTATTGTGTTTTAAAACTTTGGATAATTATAGCCCTGTAAATGGAGAGTGCAAGATTTGTTGGCTGCAGCCAGCTCATCTTTCTACGGTAACAGCCTCATTGTCTAGTCATTGCCTTATTCACAATGGGAGGACATCCATGCGAATGGAGACACCCGTTTAAAGATGCTCCTCAGCTGGGTAAACAGTAGCAGGGGCCTAGCTGATAGTTAGTCCAGGAAGGATTAAAACCTATCAGTAAATTTGGCTCTGCTGTTTTTCTTTCCCTCCTTCCTTGGGCACACAAAGCAGAAGGGAATGAACCCAGTGTCTCTGCTGCTCTGTTAGCTGATTTAAAACATACTTAAATCCTGTCTACGCCAGCCAACAATACCCTGTCAGCACTTTGCTTCTTTTTCTTTTTAAACAAAACCAATTAACCAGATTCCTGAGGGAAATGGGCCCATCATTTCTCTGTTGTTTCCCTCCATAATACAGTAGTGAAAATGCAACTTCCAGCAGGACTCGGCATTTTTACCAGCTCTTCTCAGATCAGATGATGGCTCAGCTCCACCAAGGGGTCCCCAGGCCCTCATGGCTGGCTCCTCCCAGCTTTCCCTTGCTTGGGGGGGTGGGGGTGAGCACAGCAGCTCTGCTGTCTGCCCATTTTTTGCAGTGCCATCGGATGTCTGCCCATTATTTGTAATGCCATCCTTTTCCCCTGGCCCTGAGAGTCGCTGCTGCTCTGTGTCCAGCCCACGTCCTCTACATCACATCGCGGCGCAGAGGGACTGCCCAGCACTGAAGTTTAAAAATTACCTTTGTCAAAGGGAAGATTAATCTCTAAACTGATTGATGGAAGGCAATAGTAGAGTGCTGACGTGGCATATGTCTTCCAAAGACAGAGTTAATGCATACAAGTCAAAACAGCTGCTGTTCAGGTTCTGCTGTGCCCTCCAGCAAGGGAGGTCTAGCACCCCGGGCATATCCTGGACACAGGATTTGTGTGAGGATGCCTCAGGTAAAGTGAAACCTTTAATTCAAATAAAGCATTCAAATCTCAAAACTAAAATACCATGCTCATTACATTAAAGAAAATCTGAATTCCTAGGTTTTTTTCAGAGGTTTGATAGGCCAGATTAAAAAAAAAAAATAATAATGGATGTGCTGCTTTTTTATTGCTTTGCAAACCAGATTTTCTGATTTCCTGTTTCAATGGATGGCTGGAGAACAGGCTGTACCATAAGAGTCAGAAGAAAAGCAATTTTTCATCATCCTCCATCTTTATTTATGATTTAACTTGTTTAGGAGAACACTTATCTGTAAAAACATCTACCTAAAAGATTTAGCACTCCACTTGATTACGAGACAAGAAAGCCTGGAACTCACCTCTGAAACCCTAATGCAAACCCACAGGACATCAGAACCGACACAGATATTTTTAAAGTTTAAATAAAATATAGGAAACCTTTGAAAGAACCCTCAATGTCTTCTCCGTGTTATTTTGTTGTTGCTGTTTTGGAGCATATGCAAAGCTTATAGGCCCTGTTTACCACTTACACAGAAGGTTTTAAAACCACATTTTTTCCCTCCCATTCAAGATACTGTGAGGAAAGATTACTTAATTTAGGAATTGACTTATTTAAGAGCTTGTAGATAAAGCTATGAGTTAATAACAGTGTTTAAGAGGCAACGAAGTAGACCCAGAAATATCTTTGGGCTGGGCATGAGAACATTAAGAGCACTTTCTATTCAAATTTCCTTCATCAAAACCTCAGAAAAGCTGCAAGAACAAATTAACAATAGGTGGCTTTTAAGGCAAAAGTTCAGAAGTTCACCAGAAAGGTACCAACTTCACAAGGACTTGAGCCTATGACTAACTCCTCTGAGTCAGTGTCTTGTCACAGGATGCTCCAAGCTAAATTTAGGCAGGAACTGGGTTACAGGCTTCAGATTTTCAAAGAGTTTCTGAGTGATCCATTTCTATTCCTGTCATCACAAGTGACCGCACTGACTACATCTCCTCACGAGGCTCACACAGAACACTGAGCAAGTCTTAAAGGATTGCTCAAATCCATGGGTTCACTCATGGCATTTATCTGAGCAGCATCGCATTGCCTCCCACCAACCTATTAAGCAACATGACTAACATCAGTCGCCTATCTACTCCCAGCATCTTCTCCCTGAGGTAGAAGCGCTCATAAGGAGAGCGTTTCATTTTGGACTACGTGTGCACGTGCTCATGCCTGGCTGCAGCTAACCAACGCTGCTTGGGTTGGAGAGAGAAACCCCCAGAGCCTGCTGTAACATCAGCTGTGACTTCCCAACTGCGTCAAGGACTTCATGGGAGTTTTTGCTCGGAGGAAGCCTGCACTCCTCTTTGTTACTGTTCTGACTTCAGCGGGGCTGGTTATCATGCTCAAGTCTTTGTGGTATTGCAACCTTGCTTCTGAACTGCGTGGCTCACGCCACATTTCTAAAACTGAAAACAATCGCTCTGTTATCTTTTGCTTGGTGTTGTTTCACAATTACAGTATCGTTATTACATAAGTTATTAATTTCCACTGATAGAGGAAAAAGGAAAGTTAAGATTCCCCCACTATTGTTCCTGACTAAACTATTTGTTTACATAACATTGGGACACTGTAACAAAATCAACTAGAAAAAACAAGCTGCTCCAAATGAAAATATAGCTGCTTTCTCCTTAATCTCAGGAATTACCTTTAATTTACTTGATTTAAACAGACTTGCTTTACTAGGAGTAACACAGTGAATTTTGTTCATGCCACATGTTAAATAAAATGAGCTCCCTGTAGGAGAGAAAAAAAAAATGTTTATCTAAAAACAAAGGGGTTTATTATTGTTGCTCAGTCAGTTCAAACAGCAACGAGTTTAAACAAATGTAGCATTGACATCACTTGCTACTTATAAAATGTTGAAGTTTGCCCTAATGGCCAATTAATAAAATCAAATCCCTGTGTTTGCCTGATCACTCAGTGCATTCTCAAACATCTCTTTTTTTTTTTCACAGAGATTAGGTTGCTCTAAAATGAATGGAAATATTTTATTACATTTCGAACCGAACGCTAAACTCGTGTCAGTAATCGAGAGTGTCAGCCAAGGATATTGGATGCGGGCAATTAAATAACTTCTTAATATATCCAAATGTTATCAATAGTAGTATATATTTAATTTAATCTTATCCCGACTGGTTTGTATTTTACCTTAAACACGCAAAACAAGCTTCCTGCTACTATTGGTTGAAAGCAATTTGCAGACTGCAAATTCACATCCATTCACTAAAACACACAGCTCATTTCTCGCCCCTATTTTGGCCTGGGTTTTATTAATTCTAAGCTGATAGGGCTCTCACACTCCCTATCTGAAAGCAAACAGAAAGATCCCAAGATACTATCTCAGGAAACACCCCAGAATATAAAGAAAACTGGGAGAATTTAGCAAACACTTGCTATTCTCCAGCACTAATGAGGCAGAGCCTCCCTGAGATTAATAAGTAATAGTTGACTGTCTGGAGAAGAAAATGGTAGAGAAGGGTGGGGGCAGCAGCTGCTTTTCTTAGCCAGGCTGAGTGGAACAGGCCAACCACTACTTTGCAGAGGTGTGCAAAAACTCTCACCTTAACCCCTTTGAGTTTTCAGGGGAGTGCTGCTCTGAAGCTCCAGCTCCACTCGTCCCCTCCTCATTTAATCAAGCATCCCACTCAACAGTTTGACCTTCAGTTTCTGTGCTGGTTTTCGCTGGGATAAAGTTAATTAGCTCGTATGGGGCTGTGTTTTGGATCAGTGCTGGAAACAGTGCTGATGACACAGGGATGTTTTAGCTGTTGCTGAATAGAGCTCACACAGAGCCAAGGCCTTTTCTGCTCCTCACACCACCCAGCAGCAAGCAGGCTTGGGGGGGCAGAGGAGCTGGGAGGGGACAGAGCTGGGACAGCTGAACCCAGCT